>JAOTQR010023787.1:0-16826 GCA_025774065.1 Solanum ossicruentum
TCTTCTTATTCTATCCACTCCGGTTCTACCAAAATGTATAAAGACTTGAGGGATGTGTACTGGTGGGGTGGCATGAAGAGGGACGTTTCCATATTCATTTCCAGTTGTCATAGTTGTCAACAAGTCAAAGCCAAACATCAAAGGCCGGGCGGCCTAACCCAAGACATTGAGATTTCTACTCGGAAGTGGGAGGTGATTAATATGGATTTTGTGGTAGGGTTGCCTAAGACAAGAAAGGGTTTTGATTCCATTTTGGTTGTGGTTGATAGGATGACAAAATCAGCTCACTTTCTACTAGTCAAGACCACATTTGGGGCTGAAGATTATGCACAGTTGTACATTTATGACTTGGTAAGGTTGCATGGGGTTCCTTTGTCCATCATATCGAATCATGGGGCACAATTCATTTCACACTTTTGTATGTCCTTTCAAAGGGGTCTTGGTACTATTCCGCCCTCAAACGGATGACCAAGCCAAAAAAACTATCCAAACAATTAAGGACATGCTTAGGGCTTGTTTATTAAAGGGTAGTTAGGATGACCACCTTCCATTGATTGAGTTTTCCTACGACAATAGCTATCATTCTAGCATGGGTATGACTCCTTTTGAGGCCCTCTATGGTAGGCATTGTAGATCACCAGTTGGTTTGTTTGAGTTTGGTGAGGTGGCTTTGTTGGGACCAGATCTGGTTATGGAGGCTCTTGAAAAGGTTAAATAATTAGAGAAAGGTTGAAGACGGCTCAAAGTCGTCAAAAGTCTTATGTCGATGAGAGAAGAAGGGATCTTGAGTTTAATGTTGGTGATTGGGTCTATTTGAAGGTATCACCCATGAAGGGTGTGGTCCATTTTGCTAAGAAGGGCAAGTTCAGCCCAAGATATGTGGGTCCTTATAGGGTGATGAGAAGGGTTAGCAAGGTAGCTTATGAGTTGGACTTGCCTAGAGAAACGGATTTATTTCATCTGGTGTTTTATGTGTCTATGTTGAGGAAATGTGTGGGTGATCTGAATACCATTGTACCTCTTTATGTTGTGGATATTGGAGAAGATAATTTGACCTATGAAGAGGTTCCGGTTCAGATCTTGGATAAGTGAAGAGATTGAAAAACAAAGAGGTCGCTTCCATTAAGGTCCTTTGGAGGAATCAACAAGTTGAAAGTGCTACTTGGGAGGCCGAAGCGGACATCCAAAAGCGATATCCTTACCTTTTCCACTCCATTCAAGCCTAAAATATTGATCTAAGTCCTCTATATGATTTCATGTATTATGTTTAGCCCTCATGTCATTGAATATGGTCATGTTTAAATTGACTAAGTTCATGATGATTTTACACTTATGATGAGATTTTGAAATGATGTGTAAGTGCATTGTTGCATTTCTATGTGGACTGAAATTGTCATGTTAGTATCTCTCATATAAGTCTCTTTGATATTCGGGGACGAATATTCTCAAGGGGGAGATATTGTAATGACCTCAGAAAGTGCCTGAAAATATGCCTCGGAAATGCCTGGAATTGTAATTTCCATATATCTCAATATCCGTGCGCGTTATTGAAAATCTGATATCATATTGTTGTTCAGGGGTCATTTTGAGTGGTAAATGGGTCTAACCCTGATTTAAGACCAAATGATTAGCAATTTCAATTTTTTAAAAAATGAATTCTAGAGAGCTTTTAGCGCCCCAAGCACGATGTACCAAGGGCGCGCACTAGTGTAATTTTTGACTAGTTTTGACTTCAGTCCAATAATTTTAAGTGTTAGGCCTAAGTGTGTCCAAATGTGAAAATACCTATACTTAATAATTTTCACCTTCATATCATTCTAAACATTCCCCAATACTCATTCAAACACTTAGCCAAATATTTTACTCCTAAACCAAAGTCTCAAAACTCTCTCAGGATATAAGGATTTCCTCTCAAGCTTCAAGTCTCCATCTCCAATCGTCATCAAGTTCATCTCCAAAGTTAAGGTATGTGGGTTTCTTTCATGGGTTTCACCCATGATACCCAAGCTCTTTTACTCAAAATTACATGATTTAAAGTTGATTTATTCATGGATCTTATTCATTATGAAATTCACTGCACACTATCTTGGGTTTATGAAATTGTGACTATTTTACTATGTTAGGAGCTATGAATTTAGTCTATGGTGAGAACTGATTAAGGGTTTTGATGCATATTGTTTGAGGGTGTAACGAAGTATCTACTGATGGCTTCACACTAATTTTTCAAGCATGATTTTACTCTTGAATTGCATAGTTTTACACTAGCATTACACACCCTCTAAGTGTTCAATAGAATGGTCGATTGTGGATTCTTGAGGAATTGAAGGTCCAATGTATGTCTTATGAGTTTTATGACTATATGATAATGAAATGATGATGAAATGATGATGGAATGATGATGAAAAGGAATGTATGTGTATGATGATGAAAGAAGTGTGTGTGTGTGTGTGTGTGTGTGTGTGTGTGTGTGTGTGTATGTGAGATCAAGCCTAGATCAGGGGGGTTGTAGGCCCGGGTAACATATCTTGGTGTTGATACCTTGGTTGCCTAGCTTGAGGGGTCATAGGCCCTAGTAACCTTGTTGGGGGTTGGTACCCGTTAACCCTGATGAGGTGTTGTACTCTGTCAACCTTGATGAGGATTTGTACTCCGCCAACCTCGGTGAGCGGTTTGTACTCCATTAGCCTAATGAAGGGGTTCATACCTCATGCGCCTATCCAATGGGGTGGTAGGCCTTGGTTTGTAATACAATGGTCACTTCTTACACTCGTATTATGTTTTATATAAGCATGGTTTTACTTTAAGTATCATTCATACATGTCATATTGTTATTATGCTATTCATTGCTTATGATTACACATTTTGCCCATGATGCCTACCTCTTGTTGCATTGCATCCTACATACTTAGTACATTCAAATGTACTAACGTATACTCTATGCATACATGATGTCACCTTGTAGCAATCGGTGTACCGCTTGATCATCCTCCTCCTCCTCCATGTGGCTAGTACAACTTCTATCAAGCTTGTTGGTGAGTCTTCCATTCCGGGGACATTACTTATGATCTCTTTCTATGTATTAAGGCTTTCTCTTATTGACTTATGTATTGACTATGAGGGTGAACCCGGTTGCTTTGTCTTGGCCCTCGGTCGTATCTATGTAGTAGAGGTGTTGTTGGACATGATATTTATCTATGCAATGAGCTTTGACTCTATTGACTCTTGATGTTTATGACATGGAAGTTTACCCTTAGTCCGAATTCCCCTTGTTTACGTTTAACTCTTATTGTTATTCTAATTGCTTCCGCAACCAAGATGTGTAATGATATGCTACGTGGCTTGTTTGGGGTTCCTTCGGGTTCCCCATTCGCCAATCATGTCTAGGCCCTAGGCTTGGGTAGCGACACCTCCACTTGGAGGAATTGAATATCAAATTGACTTTGTGCCGAGATCTCAATTTCCCAACAAACCAGCTTATCGAAGCAATCCAAAGGATACCAAAGAGCTTTAAAGGCAAGTTAAGGACTCCTCAACAAAGGTTATGTGAGAGAAAGTATGAGTCCGTGTGCTGTTGCAGTTATCTTGGTTCCAAAGAAGGATGGAACATGCTGCATGTTTGTTGATTGTCAATCCATCAACAAAATCACAGTAAAGTATTGTCATCCTATCCCTAGGTTAGATGATGTGCTTGTTGAACTCAATAGTTCTTGTCTGTTTTCAAAGATTGTTCTTAGGTGTGAGATTATCATCAAATATGGATGCACCCCAGTGATGAATGGAAAACCTTATTCAAGACCAAGTTGCCTTTTGGTAGGGAAACTTTTTGTTGTTTACTTTGATGATATCTTGATCTAGCAAAGCCATGAATGAGCTTGTAGAGCATTTGATATGTGTGTTTGATGTGCATAGAAAAGAACAATTTTATGCTAATCTTGAGAAGTATTCGTTTTATGTTGATGAAGTTGTTTTCTTGGGTTTTGTTGTGAGTGTAAGGCCGTTGAGGTTGATGAATCTAAGATATACGCTATTAAGAATTAGCCAACTCCTAAATACATAAGTGATGTCCAAAGCTTTCATGGATTGGCTAGTTTTTATAGGTGGTTTGTCAAAGGATTTAGTACCATTGCCACTCCCTTAAACAAGGTAATCTGAAAGGATAAACCTTTCAAGTGGGGTGAGGAGAAAACAAAGGCCTTTGAGACCTTAACATCTATACTTAGTTCCGCTCCATTGTTACAATTGCCCAATTTTGAGAAAATGTTAGAAGTGAAATGTGATGCAACTAAAGTAGGCATTGGAGCCATTTTAATGCAAAATGAAAAGCCTATTGCTAATTTTAGTGAAAAGCTAAAAGGTGCTACTTTGAATTATTTTACTTATGATCTTGAATTGTATGTTTTGATTTGGGGCATTGGAAAATTGGCAACATTGTTTGAGGCCAAAAGAATTTGTTATTGGACCGACCATGAGTCTCTAAAACATATTCAAGTCAAGACAAGTTAAACAAGACGCATGCAAAATGGATTGTATTCCTTGAAACTTTCCCTTAGGTAATTCAATACAAAAAGGGGAAGGAGAATGTGGTGGTCGATGCCTTGTGTAGAAAACATGTGTTGGTAAGTGTTTTGTCTCCTAAATTGCTTGGTTTTGACTATTTGAAGACATTGTATCCCAAGTTGCTCTAATCTACCATGAATGTGAGGAATGGGAATGAGAAAGATGGCTTAGTGATAGATCTTCTACTCCCTATTCCAAGTTTGATGGTTTCTTGTTCAAAGGAAAGAGACTATGTGCGCCCATGAGAACTTGGAGAGAACTATTTGTGAGGTACACTTTGGTGTGGACGAAACTAGGGGAATTTTGGAGGAGCAAATCTAGGAAAAATTAAGAAAAACAGAACTCAAGGTGCAAGTACAATAAAAAAGCAGTTCAGTAACCCGAGAAAGTTTTCATCTATTTTGTATTTGTAGCATTTTGGCGATATGGCCGAGTGGTAAGGCAGAGGACTGCAAATCCTTTTTTCCCTAGTTCAAATCTGGGTATTGCCCAAGATGAATAAAGACATTGTGTAAATTTGTAGCCAATGTATTGAGTGCTGAGGTGCTAAGTCACGCCTCCTTTCCCAGGGGTTGTACACTCCACTTCCTACACCTCAAAGACCTTAGCTTGATATTTCTATGGATTTTGTTTTGGGTTTGCCAATGACAAAGTGATGCAATACAAAACGCGGAATCGAAAAGCAAGAAAGTAAAGATAGATATCAAAAGCAACCTAAAGGTATATTTAACCTAAAGACCTCAATTGATAGATAGAGAGATTGCCACATGAATGGAAATCAAAAGCAACTTAAATGTATATTACACCAAAAGACCTCAATCAATTAATCAACAACATGTACCAACCTCTTACGAAGACCTCAAGGGAAATTGGACTCCCAAGCAACCCTTATTTCTAAACAAAATTCAACCAAAAGCCTGTTCCAAGCTCTCAAATTCACACAAGGAGTATAGTTTACCAATATTCAAAATATTCTACCTCCAAATAAGAAACTATGAGCTATTTATAGTCTTAGCTAAATCTATTATAAGAATAGCCACAAATGGCTAAAATGACCAAATGATGGTTAAAGTGACCCTCGCCTTCTTAATTTGAAGGATCGCCAAATGGGCACCTTATCACCGATCTTGACAACTTTTTGATCACAAGCAATCTATTAGATTCGATGATCTCATATGATATCGCCATCTTCACTCAGTGTATCACCAAACTTGCCCCTGTTGCCAAATGTGACAGCTTCTGCTCTTGCTTCATCTTCACTTCTCCAAGCTGTCTTCCACACATAGAATCCATTATTTGGCCTCCAAACATGCCCATGGGCCTCTAGTTTAATGTACAATCCTTGCAACCCTTGAATCTTGCTAGATTGGATCCGAGTGAGTGGACTTGAGGCAAGCTGAATTGCATCATTCTCCCCTTCTTGAAAAGGATTCATCCTCGAATCCAAACCTTGCAAAACCCTAGGTATGACAAGACACAACAATATCCTCATTGCATGAGGGTTAGCATTAGTAGCAATAGTTTCATCACCATGCCAAGGTTGTACAAACTTAATATATAACCAAGTATCATGTTCTATAAGCATGGGTTTATCCCACAAGGTAAAAGACACTTGGCTCCATACAAGATTTTGATAACCAAGCAAAACACAAGGACCAATATTGACTCTATATTTAGATAAGAATAATTCCCTTTCTAATTCAAGCAAGATAGAAAATCCCTCATCACACGTCCTCTTACAGGGAACATGATTTTGCATTGGACATTCCCCCCATACATGACTTTGGTCCATCAAGATCATAGATCCTCAAGAAAGACCTTTTGTCATAGGGAAGAAGGGAACTTAGTCCGATTTTGCTTGTCATCTTGACAAAGCATCAAGTAGTATAAATCACAATCAGCCCTTGTCAAATGTTCACTGGGGTCAAATGGAAGGATGGACCAAAAAATACACACTTTCCGCAAGGGTGTCATTATCATCATAGGTCATACTCACAACACAAATACATGTATTATCAAAAGCAAATAACGGAAAAAAAAAGGTCATGCAAATTTACTTCATCTAATGTGCCTTGTAGACCTACCCACGATCAATTTCAAGATCACCATCTTGAGTACTCTCAAGAATTTGAACAAACAAAGAATAAGAGACAATGGAAAAATAATTGTCACCTTCCTGCTCAACATAATCGTTCCCAATAAGAATATTCTCACATTTCAAGAAGAGATTTCTCCATCATTGGGAGGACAATCTTCACACCATAGTAGGTTAGTATAATAAGTATAGCCCGTACGAACTACACTACATTCATGATTCACACAACTAGGCACTTCATTATAAGTGAGCTCATCATCTCCAAACAAGAATTATACTGAAAGAGAGAATGATCAACTACCTTGGAAGAAGTAACACATGAAAGTTCACTCTTAAGGAGGTACGTACCTTTTTTCCAAAGAATTCTCAAGTAAATGATCTCTATGAACTAAACAAGCAATATATCTTCAACAAAATATAAGCTCAAAGAGTCACTCTTATTGACATGATCAACAACTAGACCACTATCACCATATTGTGGTTCATTGATAACATTAAAAGGTTCCCAATTAATGAATCATACTCAAGTGCAAGTTGATCAACACAACTCTTACATGATAATGAACTATCATTCAAAGCACAGGTCCCAACACTAGGTTGGCACAAATTGATCTTACTAGAAACATCATCGCGGTCATCAATATGATCAACTAGTGTATTCACAACTCAACATGTACATTATCAACACATGTTAAGGGTTTGAACACATTGTTCATGAGTCGCATAAAAGTACTAAGATTATTAGTGAGACCAAAAGGCATCACCAACCATTCATATAGACCAAACTTAGTTTTGAATACCGTTTTCCATTCATCACCGGGGTGCATCCGAATTTGATGATAATCACCTAATATCAATCTTTGAAACACATAAGAACCATTGAGCGCATCAAGCATATCATCTAACCTAAAGATAGAATGATGATAATTTATCGTGATTTTGTTGATGGCTCGATAATCAACACACACGTGCCATCTTCCATCCTTCTTTGGAACCGAGATAACCAAAATGGCCCAGGACTCATACTTTCTATCACATAACCTTTGTTGAAGAGTTCCTGAACTTGCCTTTGAAGCTCTTTGGTGTCCTCCAGATTGCTTCGGTAAGCCAGTTTGTTAGGCAATTGATATCCCGGCACAAAGTCAATTTGATGCTCAATTCCTCTATGTGGAGGTAATCCACTAGGAGGTTCTTTTGGGAAGACATCCTCATATTCCTGCAAAAGAAGAGAAAATGGGAAGGGAAGAAAGAGATTGGTTAGTATGTAATGCATGATCCCTATGTGTGATAAGGATCAATGATCTTTTGGCATCAACTTCATCTCTTATCTCTTTTAACTAGCCAACAATACCTTAGTCTTTCCCCTCACTTTCTCTTTTCCTCCGGCTCTTCATCCTAAATTTTGTTTGTTCCTCTTCACTCCTCTTTTTCTCCCTCAATATACTCATCTTTTGACACACTTCACTTGGTTGGTTTAGGCCATCGTTGTTCATCACCTGTTTATTCAATTATCATTGTTCATCTCCTCGATTGGCTAAGTTATGGTGAGGGTCTCTAGATATGTTGTTTCCTTGATTCGAATTCCAATTTGGCTAGGCCTACTATCGTTTTATACATTGGCTCTTTTGGCTTTAATGCATTTCACGCCATCGGCTGGTGATGCCTATTGGGTGCCTCTTTCTGGTACTCACCCCCTATATTTTTTGCATCTTCTCATGATGCAAGTTCAGGTGCAAGCCATGATTGATGAGTTAGGGATTCGAAAGACTTCTTTTGGGTGAGCACAAGCAGCCTGGGCTTATTGTAGTCTCCTTCATTTTGATAGTGGTCTTTTGCTTTTCGACATTGGCCTTGTACAATAGAGTTATGTATTTGTAGGTGCACTCCTGATTTTGTATATTATTATGGTTATTAATATATATGTATGATATGTCCTTGCTTCTATTGTAATTTTATACAGTTGACTTCCAGATTCTGGGGAGGTTTCGATTATTTATGTTACTATTTTGGTTATGATTGTGACTATAGAGAACTAGGATAGGTACCTTAGGGTTGGGTAATTAGCTTGTCAGTACGTGGGGTCTAGCAGGCGCCATCAAGATCGGGATTGGGTCGTGACATAATTAATTCAAATAGTATGCATTTAAATTCACTATAATTTCTAGATTATATATTTTATTTTGTTTTATTTTGTTACAGAAATATTATGTATGGGATGCCGAGCATGAGAAACAAATTCAAGCAAATTTCAAGATGAAAGCTAGTAAGTTGCTTGCTAGCACATTTTCCTATTGTTGGAGACACAACAGAATTCCTTACTTTGTTATGTTAGAACAGTGGGCCAAGTTGCAAGAAAATTTGAACACTAGTGAAAAATTTAAAATGAGAAGTAACATTGGAAAAAAAGGCTCGTGCATCAGAAAAGGGTGGCTCTCTACACACTAGTGCAATTATTAGCTAGCTAACTAGAATGAGCAGAATGGTATATTTTCTTAAATGTAGTAAAATAATGATCATATTCTATATATCATGTTTGTAGGAAAAATAGTTGGTTAGAACAGTAGCTAAGGAAGAGTTATTTAAGGACACTCACATAAAGAAAAATACAGACCCCCCAGGAGAAGAAAGATGGATTGGGCCACGTGCTCAATAGACATAGGTAAGAACTTCATTCAAATTTTTGTTGTATATATTATATTATTTTCTAAGATTTCTTCACTTAAATGATAGGAGAGGTTTATGCAAAATGTTCAAGATTACCATAGCACCCTACCTCCTGAAAGTTAAGACACCGCTTACACAAGAACTTATAGAAAAATTATGGCGAGAGAGTGTTGGTGAAATAGTTAGAGGGGTAGTTTATGGTTACACGGAAAAGGCCTATAAAGAGAAAAAGGCTTCATTATGTTGTTCATCATCCTCATACCTTGATAGTGTGGATAAAGTGGCGATGTCTATGATAGAGGATAAGATATCTTTGCTTACTTCCAAGCTTGCTGCAAGAGCAGAAAGAGAGAAAAAGGGAGATGCCAAGCTTGATGAAAGAGATAGGCAAAGAGATGAGAGAATGTATCAACAAAGGGAGAAGAGGGACAGAGATATCTGGCACTTCAAGCTCACTTGAAAGTTCTTTTTGATTCTAGGAAGAGATAGCATCATACGAAGCTCTACTCCATTGAATGACAAGGATGAAAAGGAAGAAGCTTTAGAAAATCAAAGGAGGCCCATAATAAGATTTCAAACCAAAGAGTTTAATGATCTACTCTATGGGCTTCAATTGCAGATCCAAAGGTATCTTGTTGGGAAAGAAAAGCTAAAGACCAAGGAGGATAAATTTTCCAAATGCTACAATTATTTGGTGCCCCAAATTCAAATCTAAGAGGATAATTTTAGGGTTAAATTTCGTGAAAATAAGGCCAAGAAGAGTCCAAGAATCAGCCACAACAAAGGTTGCTTTCTGCCCAAGTTTGGACAGAAGACTAGTCAAACTTCCCAAGATTGTCAAGATTCTTTTCCTAGTTGGGTTTTTTTTTTTACCTTATTTCCTTATTTATATATAGGTTATCAATGTTTTCCTTGTTTTATATAAGGTATCCTAGTATCATTTAATGCTTTAATAGAATTACTAGATCTATTCCTAGGTTTTGGATATTCCTTGATCCTAACTTAAGGAGTCTTGTATGTCCAAGGACCCTGTAATATATAGATATATATATATATATATGAGTCTTTTTTCTTTCATAAAAGACAATTATATTGATATTAATAATATTTGGGAGAGCTTTCTTGAGCCTTTGTGACTTGTTCTTTGAGAATTTATCTTTAAAAAATTCATAGTTTGAAATATAAAGTAATTTCTTCTTGTGATGTCTTTGATTGGTTTTTTGGTGTTCTTTCAAAGATGGTTAGTTCACATACTAATTATTGTCTTTAGTTACTCATAAAGCGGTCAACATCTGAATCTAACGGTTTGATTTGTTTTATCAAGTAAAGGCGTTAGATTTCTTCTGAAAATCTTTACGTTGTTACTTGGATCTTATCAAGGCCTTATAATATCAATTCCTTGAAAATTCTTGGATCTTTCCTTTGAATTTTTCATATCTAGTTTTTCTCTTTCTTTTTTTGTTGTTGTTTCCGCATTCTAGTATTCATTCCATATTAGTGTTCCTTGTAACCCAGATCCTATCAAGTGGTATCACAACGGTTCTATCAAGATTCTATTCTTGGTAAATCTTGGGATTTCTTGAATACAAAGAGCAAAAGAAAATAAAAGTAAAAAAATAAAAAAAGTTTTTTAAAAAAGGAGATAACTTTCTCTAAAAGAAATCTATTTATGTACCCTCAAAATCTTGCATAAGTTGTTTCCAAACAAAAAGGAATTAAGAAGAGGGGATTCAAAATCTCTGAGGATAAGAGGAATTTTTTACTTATTTTTATATAATTCTAAATTAGTTCCTTTTTATTCGTGTTTCGTTTCAACTAAATCCCACTTGCTCTATGACTAGTTCTTTACTTCCTTTTGTGTCTCAATAATGTATACTTTATTACTAAGAACTTGATACTTGTTTGGGTTTAATTATAAATCTACCAAGTAGTCTTATTCAAAGGTTATTTGAGGGGGAAAAGGCTAGTGTGAGTGAGTTTAAAAGAGGATCAAAGTCATATTAAGAGTGGATCATGTGGTTCTCTTAGGTTTTGTGGTCAGTTCTAAGAGAGTTGAAGTAGATAGTGATAAAATCAAAACAATTAAAGAATGACCTAGACCTAATAGTGTAATTGAAATTAGGAGTTTTCATGGACTTGCTAGTTTTTATAAGAGGTTTTTGAGGGACTTTAGCACCATTGCTTCTCTTTTAACTGGAGTTATTAAGAAGGATAAGGTTTTACATGGAGAAAGGAGCAACATGATGCATTTAACTTGCTAAAAGAAAAGTTATGTTTTGCTCCTCTTTTGCAATTACCTGATTTTTCTGTCTTTTGAAGTTGAGTGTGATACCTCTGGTAAGGGCATAGGTGTTGTTTTGATGCAAGACTCCAAGCCAATTGTCTACTTTAGTGAAAAAAGCTAAGAGGAGCAACATTGAGCTGCTCAACTTATGATAAATAGCTATATGTGTTGGTAAGGGCGTTAGCTAATATGGCAGCACTACTTGTGGCCTCGAGATTTCATAGTCAAGACTGATCATGAGTCATTGAAGTACTTGAAGAGCCCAAGGTAAATTTAGTCGTAGGCTTGCTAAAATAGGTGGAGTTTATTGAAACTTTTCCTTATGTTATTTCCTGCAAACAAGGAAAGGAGAATGTGGTTGTTGATGCACTCTCACAAAGGTGTGTTTTGATCTCTACTCTTACTTCAAAGTTGTTGGGTTTTGACTAAATCAAGTTACTCTATGGTAATAATTCTGATTTTGGTAAAACAATTTATGAATGTAAGTTGGGTTCTTTTGAGAAATGTAATCTTCAAGATGAAATTTTTATTTAAGAAAAATAAGTTGTGTGTACATAACTGCTCTTTGAGTGAACTACTTCTTAGGGAAGCACATTGTAAAGGTCTAATGGGACATTTTGGAGTGCCTAAAACTTTGGAAATATTTTCTGAATATTTTTATTGGCCTAGCATGAGAAAGGATGTTGAAAACGTGTGTTCTCATTGTCTTGAATGTAAACAAGCGAAGTCTAGAACATCGTTGCATGGTCTTTATTCTGCTTTATCTGTTGCTAGTTCTCCTTGGACTAATCTTTCTATGGACTTCATATTGGGGCTTCCAAGGACTAAATATAGTAAGGATAGTATATTTGTGGTAGTAGATAGATTTTCTAATATGGTTCATTTAATTCCATGTAAAAAGGCTAATGATGCATGTCATATGACTGACTTGTTTGTAAAAGAAGTGGTTAAATTGTATGGAATACCTAGAACTATTGTTAGTGATAGGGATGCTAAGATTTTTAGTCACTTTTGGAAAATTCTCTGGGGAAAGTTAGGAGCTAAATTGCTATTTTCCACATCTTGTCACCCACAAACTGATGGGCAAACAGAAGTGGTTAATAGAATTTTTTTAGGGAATATGTTGAGGGTTGTGTTGAAAGTAAAGTTGACTTCTTGGGAAGATTACTTACCTGTTGTGGAATTTGCTTATAATATGACCTTTAATTCTTCTACTATTAACTCCTTTTGAAGCTGTATATGGATTCAACCCCCTTAACCCTCTTGATTTATTGCCTTTACCTAGTAATGATTTTTCTAATCTTGATAGTGAAAAGAAGGCTGACATGATGAAGAAGATTCTTGAACAAATATGACTTGCAATTGAAAAGAAAAATAAGGAAGTTTCAGTGCAAAGGAATAAAAGAAGAAAATATGTTGTGTTTAAACTCGGGGACTTGGTTTGGGTGCGTAAGAGAAAGGAAAGATTTCCTTCCAAAAGAAAAACCAAGCTAGATCCTAGAGGAAGCGATCCATACAAAGTAATTGAAAGGATTGGAGACAAGGCTTACAAATTTAATCATCCTGGTGGGTTCAAAGTAGTGCTACTTTTAATATTTCTAATCTTTCCCATTTTGATGTAGACTTGAATAAGAGGGCGTATTCTTTTGAAGAAGAGGGGAATGATAGCACCATACGAAGCTCTACTCCGCTGAGGGACAAGGATAAAAAGGATGACGCTTTAGAAGATCAAAGGAGGCCCATAACAAGATCTCAAACCATGGAGTTTAATGATATGCTCAATGGTCTTTAATTACAGATCCAAAGGTGTCTTGTTGGGGAAGAAGAGCTAAAGCCCAAAGAATATGAATTGTCTAAATGGTACAATTATTTGGTGGACCAAGTTCAACTCCAAGAGGGAGAATTTTAGGGTTAAATTTCATGCAAATAAGGCCAAGAAGTTTCCAAGAATCAGCCACAACAAAGGTTTCTTTTTGCCCATGTTTGTAAAGAAGACTAGTCAAACTTTCCAAGATTGTCAAGATTCTTTTCCTAGTTTGGTTTTACATTGTTTCCTTATTTATATATAGGTTACTAATGTTTTTGCTTGTTCTATTTAAGGTACCCTAGTACCATTTAATGCTTTCCTAGAACTACCAGGTCTATTCCTAGTTGTGAGGTTACTTTATTTCATTTCTAGAGTAGGGTTTACCTTGTAATTTTCTTTCAACATCTTCGATACTTCTTGGGCCTAACTTAAAGAGTCTGTCCAATGATCCTATAATATATATATATATAGGAGTCTTTTTTCTTTTATATAAGAAATTAGATTGATATTTATTATATTGAAAGAGTTCTTCTAATCCTTTGTGACTTGTTCTTTGAAAATTTATTTTTAAACTTTTAAGAGTTCATAGTTTGAGGTATAAAGTAATTTCTTCTTGTGATATCTTTGATTTTTTTTTTTTGGTATTCTTTAGACGGTAATTAGTTTACATACTAATTATTTGTCTTTAGTTACTCATAAAGCAGTCAAGATCTGATCTAACGGTTTAATTTATTTTCTCAAGTAAAGGTATTAGATTTCTTCTATAAATCTTTACGTTGATACTTGTATCTTGTCAAGGCCTTAGAATATCAATTCCATGGAAATTCTTGGACCTTTTCTTTGAATTTCCCATATCTTTAATTGGTTTTTCTCTTTCTTTTTTTGTTGTTGCTTTCACATTCTATTATTCACTCCATATTAGTATTCCTTCTAACTCCGAGCCTATGAGGAAGATTATTCCTCAATGTTCTACTGAGTTCTCTAAGGAGAGTGATGGCAGTGGGAATTAGTTGTATCTATTAGACAACCATACTTTTGTAGTTTTTGTACTTTTCAAATTGTTTGATCATGTAGTTTAATTTGAATTAGTTTAAGTTTGGTTTAAACTAGTATAAGGTAAATGTAGAAAAGTACTGTGTTGATAGTACTTTAGCTACTTTGATTAAACTATACAGGTGGGTAAAAAGATAGAAGCAATTGTTGTAGATTATTCTGCAGAGAATCAACCACCGGTGGTCGATATTCAAACAAATAAAAAATAATACCGACCACTAGAGGTCGATATTCAAAAAAAATAAAAAAGTAATACAGACCTTTAGAAGTCGATATTCAAACATAATAAAAAAAAAGACCAAGCACAGAAGGGCATATTCAAACAAAAAAAATAAAAAGGATTTAACCAATCTTTGGTTAAACGACTGTAAAATGTGTATGAAAATGTGCCTCGAAAGTGCCCAGAATTCTAATTTTTCATATAACTCAAAATCTGTGCATGATATCAAAAATTCAGCTTCATATTATTGTTCAGGGGGTCATTTTGAGTGGGTAATGGGTCTAACCTCGATTTCAAATAATTAGCAATTTCAATTTTTGTAAGTTTGCTTATCCGATGTCTGTCCGTGATGGCACCGCGACGCGCCCCCATCGGGGACATGTGTAAATTCATCCTCAGCAACAGGTCCGAGTGTGTAAATTTAGCCTCCGTGACAAGTCCGCATCATAAACCAGACATGGAGTTGTGTAAATTCTACCTTGTTATTTTTCTTGCGGTTCAAGGCTTTTAAGTCTTGGGCCTAAGTGTTCCCCAATGTGAAAATACCTATACTTAGCCATTTTTCACCCTCATATCATTCTAAACATTCCCCAAAACTCATCCACATACTTAGCCAAATATTTTACTCCTAAACTCAAGTCTCAAGACCCTCTTCGGATCTAAGGATTTCCTCTCAAACTTCAAGTCTCCATCTCCAATCATCATCAAGTTTCAAAGCGTATGTGAGTTTCTTTCATAGGATCCTTTCACCTATGATGCCCAAGCTTCTTTTTCTTAAAATTGCATGATTTAAACTTGATTTACTCATGGGTCTTATTTATTATGAAATTCACTGCACACTATGTTGAGGTTCATGAAATCGTGACTATTTTACCATGTTTTAGGCTATGAATCTAAGATCTATTATGCGATTTGATGAAGGAATTTGATCTATATTGATTGAGGGTGTTACTAAGTATTTATTGAAGGTTTTACATTGAATTTTCTAGCATGATTTCACTCTTGAATTGCATGGTCTTACACTAGCATTACACAACCTCTAAGTGTTTGATAAAATGTCCAGTTATAACTCATTCAGGAGTTGAGGGCTCTACGCTTGTCTTATGAGTTGAATGAGTATATGATAATGAAATGATTTCAATGCATAATGTCTATGATGGTTATATGATGATGAGGGAAGGTATGCATATGATATATGATGATGAGTGGAAGGGTAGGTTTCTGATGACTATATGATGATGAGAGTAATGTATGTATATGATATTATCTCTATAGTGTTGGAATCTGACCATGCCCCATTTGAGGGTTGCGCGCCGGGTAACCATGTCAAGGGGTTTGTACCTTGATAAACTATCAGGGGTTTGTACTTTGACACCATGGGTGGTAGGGTTCGACAATCCACCAATCTATCGAGGGGTTTGTACCTTGATGGTTATCGGGGGGTTGGTACTCCAGTACCACGGGTGGTAGGGTGCGACTATCTACTAACCATATTGGGGGTTTGTACCCATCAACCTTGTTGGGGGCTTTATACTCCATCAACCATGTTGGTGGTTTGTACCCATCAACCCGTTGGGGGGGTTTGTACCTCAACAACCTCATGAAGGGGTTCGTACCTTATGCGTCTCTCCAAGCTGGTGATAGGCCTTGAATTGCACTAATAGTGGTCACCCCTTACACTTGTATTATGTTCCATATAAGCATGATTTACTACATGCATCTCCCATGCAAGCCATATTGCTATATGTTACGCATTCCCTATGCTTATGTATTTTGAATATGTCACTTATCTCTTGTTGCATTGCATCCTACATACTTAGTACATCCAAACATACTAATGCATACAATATAGCAACATGATATTACCATGTAGGAACCAAAACTCCTGTTGATTCTCCTCGTGGCTAGGCGGATTGTTCAAGATATCTTATGGTGACTCCTCAAGTCCAGGAACAATATCTATTTTCTCTGAAGCTTATATTTAGGCTATATCTTGTATATTCAAATTACCTATTGTCATTATTACGAGGGTGAGCCTGGTTGATTTTCTTTGATCCCCACCCCCCCCCCCCGCCCCCTTCTCCTCGCGGAGTCTTTTTAGTGGTGGTGTTTTTTTGGTTTTTGTGTTTTTGTTGTCGGTTTTCCT
>JAOTQR010023825.1:0-40352 GCA_025774065.1 Solanum ossicruentum
AAGTGGGAGAAACCACCTTGCTTGGGCTAGATTTAGTACAACAAGCCATGGAAAAAGTTAAGGTAATACAGCAGTGACTAGCAACAACCCAAAGTCATCAAAAATCATATACGAATTCTAGAAGGAGAGGACTGGAATTCTTAGTAGGGGATTGGGTATTTTTAATGGTGTCTCCAATGAAAGAGGTTATGAGGTTTGGTATGAAAGGAAAACTGAGCCCGCATACATAGGGCCATATAAAATTATCAAGAAGTTCAGGAAGGTTGCATATGAACTAAAGTTACCCCAAGAGCTTTCAATGGTTCATCCTATTTTTCATGTCTCAATGCTTCGAAAATGTATAGGTTACCCTATTGAGGATGTTCAGGTACAGAAGATCTCACATAATAAGAGGTACCTGTTGCTATTCTGGATCGTCAAGTTAAGAAGCTAAGGAATAAAGAAATAGCTTCAGCAAAGGTACTTTAGAGAAACCAGCAAGCAAAAGAAATAACATGAGAGGTCGAGGATGCGATGAAATCAATATATTCTCACTTATTTGAAGCTAAAGAGGAAGTCCAACATGTAAAATTTGGGCACTAATAGATAAGTATGGTTGAATACTTAGTGTATTGTCAAAAGTTTGTTTAAATAAAGGTTTTAACTTGGTTAAGCTATCCAATTATGCTAACATTCGAGGACAACTGTTCCTAAATGGGGAAGGATGTAACACCCCACATTTTACATGTACTAATGCTATATAAATGAAACATTATATGGTTTGGTCAAATTAGCGTCAATTCTTAAAAGTGCTTGAATCTCGTATTAATGGACAGTATGTGCGTCTAGCGCTTATGAGGGTCGAGTATATACTTATTTTGTGTTAAATTGAGGAGACCACAGCCCTAAACAAAGTAAAAGAATTGAGGTGTTTGTATGACTTAATAATCTAGTAGGTGAGTCACCTCCTTGCTTAGCTTAAATTTGCTAGCTAAACGGAGGCGAGGCCCGACGTCGAATTTATCCAAGTTCGATTATGAATAAAGTCCGAGTTAAAGGTGTAACTTCAGCCCAAGTTTTGGCATCATAAATGGACTATATGTTCAGCCCAAGGAGGAGATTAAAAGGGGCTCAAAGACATCACAATTTCTTTGATAAACTAGGCCCAAACGAATTAAGAAGAAAACTGAAAAATGGGCTGCAAAAGGCCCATTAAGTTGGAGACACATTTAGGCCCAAGTGTAAGGTATAACAAGCTGCATAACAAGGGCATTAATAGGTGTCAATATCTGGTCAAAAGGAAAGAGAAAGTTTTCCAAAAGAGCCTTTAAAAACGGATAAAAGTAGCCCTCAATTCAGTCCACTTAAAGCAATTTTTCAGCTTTCATAAAGACTCTTGCCTTATATCTATTTCACTTTACCAAGATGCAAATAAAATTCTCTATGGATCTTGAAGGGAAACCTGAATCTTGAAGGCAAAGGTAATAAATTATAGTTGTATATTTAGTGTGGTTTCTTCATGAAAAACAAGAAGTATATGCTAGTATGTCGTGCTGGAAATTCTGGACATCATGTGTCCTATGTATTGTTGTGAACATTTCTTGTTGTCCAGGAGGACTTTCTCTTAATTGGTTGGCTTAATTATGAAGAATGACTTATCTTTTAACAAGGTATAGTTTGTCAGTCATTTTATTGAGATGCTACACTGCTTTTACAATCAACAAAAGTGAGTCCTTATAGCATATTGCAACTGTGTTCATAGTATGAACTTGTGGGCGGTTGGATGAAAGGCTATTCCCTTACGTCCTTCATGACTGCTTTGGTATTGTTATAAGACTATCTTGAGACTATTTTTATGTATGGATGTATTAAGCACAATTTAGGTAAAATTAAAATAGGTTCGGGATTATTGACGTCGTAGTGTGGTGAAAGGATGTAATGTTATGGCTCTTGTTTGTATGTTGTGAAAAATTGTTATGTGTTATCCCTTGTGGTTTGTTGTGAGACTATGAAGGGTCTCAAATAAGACGTACATGACATGTACATAAGAATGGTTGTCAGGAAATATGATTATAAGTGAAAAGATTGAAGGAACGCCTTTGGGTCGATAATTATAAATTTGTTATCCGGGTGGTAGTTTTTATGATACTGGGCAGTCAAGAAGTGTGTCTTTGATGCTAATACTATTCTTATGCCTAATATACTACAGATAAATATTTGAGGAAAAATGCAGCCACTCCAAGGTAGTAACGAGGTCATACAAAGAGGTATGTAAGGCTACTTGATTTCGTATCATTTGGCATGAAAACATAGATTCCTCCTTGGTACATAAAGGCATTTACAAAACTCCGACACAACTATTAACCGTGTCTCTACCCTTTCATATGTTCACATACTTCCATATATAATCGCCTTCAAATATGCATATATGTGTAAACACAAGGTTACATGGGTTCTTGTTGCTAAATAAAGTTCACAAGTTGTTTCATCCCCTACGCATTTCATTATTTGCGTAACATACTCATTTCATTGTCATATTTTCTTGTATGATTATTTACATGTCACATGTTACATCTACAACCCTATAGCTCAAATATTATGACCAACAAAAGCATGATCTCAAAGATAATTGAAAGATAAAGTGTTTTGTTTATTGATGGGTGGTAGCCTGAGGGGTGGAAGCATCACCTAACAAGGGACAATCCTATCATGGGTGGTAGCTCGAGGGGTTAAGGAAAAACCTAGCCAGGGACGATCTCGATACAGTTTTACCACTAATCAACTGGTCATTTGTATTACAGTTTTGCATAGATTATACAGTAAAGGTAAAGTAATATAAAGAAAATAAAGTACATGTTTCCAAAGTGTAACCAAAGGTAGTCTCTTATCCTATACCAGTGCATAGTTTCATTTGATCTGTTACTCCTTGTACAGTATTTCCTGCCTTATATATTTAGTACATTATCTCGTACTGATGCCCCTTACGGGGGACCTACATTTCATGCTGCAGGTACAGGTGCTAGTAGATCTCCCCAGTAGAGTACAAGACATTCAGCTCCTATTACCAAACTCCAGGTTGCTTCAGAGCTTTGTATATGCCTAGAGCTTATATGGTTGTGTTGTACATTAGTCGAGACGGGGCCTGTCCCGAACCTTATCAGATACTTTCTCTTATCTTGAGGCTTTGTAGACTATGTGAATTAAAGTGTGGTCATGTCTCGCAGCTTAGACACCATGGCCCCAATGACCTAGTCATATGCATTTTCTTTTGGTTTATTATTACTGCTTACTGGCATAAAGGCATGTTGACTATAGAAATTCCTTATAATATATCTAAAAAAGTGCATAGATATAGTTTGGTTCCCCCGAGCCTTATGACAACGGGTACCGATCCGCTTTAAGATGACTTTGGGGCGTGACACATTGCGGGTAATGCAGTTGTGAATCAAAATTTTAATGATGTTCGAAAGGACAACCCACCTCCTTTGTAGAATATTCCATAGTCTGGTGACTTCAATGACAATGCTTACCGATGGAATCAATATAGAATGAACCCTATGGCTATGGATGTAACACGGGCTATTGTGTTTCCACCACTACTGGCTGACACAAAGTTCACTGTTTCTAGTGGATTACTTCAAATGCTTCAAAACTATGGATTTGTAGGCATACCATTAGAGGATCAACATAGCCACTGCATAGCGTAACATTTGTTTGCAAGTGTCTGATGGGGACACAAAATCTATCTAAGGATTTTGTGGCTCATCGTGTTTTCCTGTTTTCTCTCATGGGAAATGTTGTGCTAATGCTATCTAAGCTCCCATAGATTTCAATCACTGGTTGGGTAGATTTCTAAAATGCCTTTTTGGGAAGGTACTTCCCTTGATTGAAAAAGCTCAAGTTAAAGGTTAAGATCAACAATTTGAGCAACTTCCTAGTAATTCAATTAGCACACGATGGGAGTGGCTTACTAAGTGTTTGAGGAGAGCCCCTGACATAAGATAGTTGATGATGACGTGTTGTAGATCATCTACCATGCCATTGATGGGAATAGCCAAGCTTGTGCCAATACAATTATGGGGTGCATGTTTGTAGCTATCAATATTTTGCAAGGATTGCCAAACAAATGGAACAAGTGGTCAAGACGAATACTGCATGGGGTCAATGAGATAGAGCTTCTATGAGAAATTCATGTGCCAATAGTATTGGTTCAGAGAAGCCAAGATCAATGAGGAGATTCTGCAACAATTTTCTCAACTTCACACAAGCATGAATGTGGTGATCAAGGAGAACCAGGAAAGAGTAAATGCGATAGTTCACCAACCTCCACATGCACCTGTGTATGAGGATTCTTATTTTCAAGATGATGCTTGCTTTATGAATGGTCAGATATGGGGTTTTCGAACCAATGCCCAAGCATCCAATTAGGATTATTAGCGCTAAGGTCGGAACTATGCTAGAGATGGAGGTTATAGAGACAACCAAGGAGGTTATAATGAGAGTAATAAGGGTCTTGAAGTAGATTGGGGCAGAAGAGATAGTTTCATAAATAGTCCATATGTGCCACCACATAACCGAGATGCCGGTATAAGCAATTCTAGAATCGAGGAGATGTTTGATCATTTGCTGATAAAGGCCAAGACATAAGATGAAACTCTTATGGGCATGAAATCTGATATTTCAAGAATTAATTAAAAGATAGAGTCTCATTTTATGGCTATTAAACAACTTGAGCAACAATTTGGTCAAGTGTCAACTCAGTTGAATCTATGTAAAAAAGGTACATAAAGAATAAAGCGGAATGTATAGTGCTTAATACTAGACGTGGCCAGAGTAGCATTGATCCTCCTATGCCGATTGAGATAGAAGATATTCGTGAGAAGATAGTTGTAGGTAAGGATGTGACTAAAGGAGATGATTATGTTAAAGATGGGGTGATTGCGGTAGCTAAAGAGCCACATAAATATAAGACCATCCCAAGACCTGTTCCTCCTTTCCCTCGAAGACTCAAAAAAGGGGTGAAGATAGGCAAGTTCAAATATTGTCTCTCTATGCTTAAGCAACTATCCACAAACGTACCTTTTATTGAAGTTTTGGAGAAAATGCCGAGTTATTCAAGAAAGATTTGGTTACTAAGAAGAGGATTATGAGTCAAGAGCTTTCTAAAGAGCTTCAACGTTGTAGTGCTATCACTACTAAGTCATTGGCTCAGAAACATGTAGATCTAGGTGCTTTCATCATACCTTGCACTATAGGTGATATAAAGTTTTCAAGAGCACTTTGTGATTTGTGTGCTAGTATCAATTCGGTGCCTCTTGTGGTTTTCAAGAAGCTTGGTTTGGGTGCCCTACTCTAACTGAGATGTAGTTGTTAATGGTGGATAGAACAATCAAGAAATTGGAAGGGATACTCTATGATGTGTTGGTTAAAGTGAACAAATTAATATGCCCTACAGATTTTGTGATTCTTGGTTGTGAAGTTGATATTAAAGTCCTTATTATCTTGAGGAGACCGTATCTAGCCACGGGATGAGCTCTAGTAGATATAGAATCTGGTCAACTCAGTCTATAAAGTATTCAGTTGAGTTGAAAAGTGAGGTTTGGGCGATTGGTGAAGTCAAGTAGCCAATATGTCTAAGTAATGCCAAGACAATAAATCAGGCACTACTTGGGATGAAACCCAAGTATTTTTTGATGTTGTAGCTTAGTCTTAAGTTTGTTTTCAGTTTTTGGATTCATAGGTAGTTATTTGATTGCGTTTTGATAGCTATTTTTAACATTGGGTTTATTGCATATAGGGTGCAACTAACTTTTATGAATAGTATATAGGTATCGGACTAAGGCAGCAGATTTTGCTGAGAAATACATTAGGTATAGTTTCTACGACTCGAATTATGAGTCGTATTACTCTTTACTACTCGTAACCCAATCTCGTAGAGATTTCCAATAAGCATGAACGGTGTGCACTCAAGCTACGAGCCAACTTTACGATTGGTAGATCAAATTAGGAGTCATGAATGGTGTTCGTGGAACCTAGGTAAGATTCTAAATTTTCTAAGTGCTAAGAGGTCTCCGAGACCATGACTTATGAGTTGTAGACCTATCTACGACTCGTAATCGTAGTTCTATAGACCTAAAGCTAGTAATTTTAAATGTTTACCTGATATGGTTATAAGAGGGGATAAATGATTTTGACCCAACTTTTACCCTATTTGATAGAATTTTCCCCAATTTCTTCATTCTCGTTTTTTTCTGACTAAATTTCTAGCGAGTACACTCCTTTTTCGGCATATAAGGTTTCTTGATTGTTCATCATCTCTCTCTTTTTCAAGTTCATCAATACACTTGGTATGTCTCTTGGTTTAATTTAACCTCCAAGCTTGCCTTGTTTTTGATGTTTTGAGTTGCAGGTTGTGATTGGATTGGGTGATTAAGCATGAAATCCTTGATTGAAATTGCATTGTGTATGTTAAATTCAAGTGTCTTTGTTTGAGTTAATTTGTCAATTTCGGAGATTGAGTGTTTTGACTTTATTGATTACTATGATTATTTAATCATCACCCATGCTTGACTTATTTCTATTGCATTATTTAAGAATCAAAAGTTGATGGGTTTTGTCATGAGCATATGAATTTGTGTGAGTCAAATAGGGATGGTGTAGTTAAGAGTAAATTAATGCCAAATCGTTTTTGGTGGGGTGATTCTATGTTAAAATTGTCATAGGTATTGTTTGTTTTGTGCTAAACTTGTGAGTGTGTAGATGTTTGCTTCAATAGTGGTAGAATTTACGATTGATTATAATTTCTTGGGGTCCTTGTGATGAAATTAGATAGGTCAAGTACTTGAAATTTCTTGTTCATGAAAGTCTTTTACCACTCGTAGAGTGCTCTACGAGTCAAAATTGCACTTCGTGGAAAATTCCAGACATTTGATAATTTTTGTATTCATCATATGAGACCTTCTACAAGTCGTAGGTCACTTTACATCCTGTAGATTGGTCTAGTAGATCCTTGCCTATTTTTCAATTACTCTCTGGATTTCTATTCGAAACCATTTTATGATTCATGAAACACTTTACAAGTCATACCTCGGTCTCATATAAACTTCTAGTAAATATTATTATTCTAAATTGCTACTCTACAAGAGCACTTTATGACTCGTAGTACTCACTATGACTCCTAAAGGGTCTCTCGTAGAGCCCTACTGCAATTTATTCAATGAAATTTTAGCTTTTTGATTCTTCATTCTTGGGGCTAACTATGGTTAGTTTATGTTTAGTTTTCAAATACTATGGCCCCGAAAGGCAAACGTGCAGAGATTGAGGCTTTTGAGACGCAGCTCAGGGATGAGCCTACAGATGATGAGCCTTAGGATATTGAGTAGACCCATAAGATGTGTGGAGTAGTGGATATATATGATTCCCATCCTGACCCAGCAGCACCTAGACCATAGATGAGAGCTGTTGCCAGAGCTGTGCAACTTCAGGCTCAAAACAATAATAATTTGCAGTCTATTGAGGAATGTAATGAGGTGACAGGGTGTGGCTTGCCCCTGATGACACAATTAGAAAAGGAGTCTAGTTTTGAGGTTGGCTCCGAGGATAGAGAAGATGCTGAGTCCTCTATCCCACCATCTTCTTCTTCAACAACGGATGCTAGTACTCACCAGCGATGCGTTGAGGGGATAAAGGCCACATTTTCGGAGAGCATGCAACCCAAGGAGAGGGGAAAACCCACCCGTTTAATATATGAGGAGCCTAGAGTTATTTGTTATGGATGGAGCCATGACCCAGGTGTGAACAACGTGATAATACGATATAGGCTCGAGTTGGTAACTGAGGCGCTTGGACAATACACCCTGATTTTCATATGGGAGTTTTATGTATCATATGCAGCCATGATTCAGTAATATCTTCTCAAGGGGAAAAGGCCTATCTCACAACCCAGATTGACATAGGTTTGAGTGAGAGGGCGGCTGAAGTGTTACCAGAATTGAGAATATTTGATGCCTAAAACAAGGAATTTTGTGAGTTCTCATTGCCACTTTTTATGATTTTTATGTGATTTTGTATTGTTATTATAGAAACGGTAGGTTGTTATGATTTTGAGAGAGTTGCAGATTTTGCTGAAGTGCAGGACATACGAGCCTTCCTCGAGTTGTCGCCGAAGCTACGAGTCATAGGATGATCTCATAGGAAGAAACAAAGACCAAAAAATCTGAAATCTGCTAAGTAGAGGTCATCCATACGAGGCCATTCTTCGAGTCGTAGGTCTCTCTACGACTCATATAGGTGGGTTCGTAACTACAAATAGATAGCCAAAATTTTGAACCAAGAACTCAAGGCCTGCACTATGAGAGGAGCATATGACTCGTAGCCTAAGCAATGACTCGTACCAGTAGGTCATAATAGTCAAGTCCAAAATACAAAATGCCTGACACGAGACTCCAATTACGACTCCTAGGTCACCCTACGAGACATACCTGTATGACGTATCTCCTGCCAATTGTCTTTTCTATTTAATTTTTAGGGTTAAATTATAAATATATTATAAATACTTTATGTTAGGTTTTTCTAAAGAGAGTTGATACATTGAATATTATAGAGAACCCTTTGAATATTTCTCCTTGAATGTTCTTAGGGTTTTTCTAAGGATTAGTGTAGGCTCTGCTTTTTAATTTGAAGACACTCTTTTGAGGATTGTAATACTCACATTGCACTCATCTTCCATTAGTCCAAGCTTATGGTTTGTAACTTGTGGTATTCTTGTTCTTTATTGTTTTGGGTAAAACTCTAACTATATCTTCGATCAACATTGTTTTTGATTTTACCTTAGTCATGAGTAGCTAAGCACCCACAACTTGGGGTTGTGGGATCCATGAATAGTTGAATTGAAATAAGCTAGACTCTGTGCATTTCTTTGATTGGGGTTTTGCATGTATTATTTATTTTCCTTCATTTTGATTGTTGTTTGGTGGTGGCCAACACTAAACTCCTCCTATTTTTATGATCCCGACAAAGGTAGTGACAAATAGAAAAAGGGAAGTAAATGACAGGATTCGATTGATGTACTCTCGTCTAATCAATCAAACCTGAACAATGGGAGGATGACTAGGACAATGGGTAATGGTTAGTTAGAATATCATGGTGAAATTCGACTTTCACCTTCACAAGAGGGCTAGAAGAACCTAAGTTACTATCCTGCATGCAAATTCTCAATTAGAGTTGTGTTATCTAGGGTAATTAAGTCAAAGAATCATGGGGAACACAATTCCCAAGTTGTCCCTTAATGTTAGTGTCTTATTACATAGTTTTTTATCTTTATTATTCTTGAATTACAAAGAAAGTCCCCCATTTAGAGATTTTAGTAATATATGCTTGGAATGACTGGTAGTGGATCTCTATAGTCAAGCCCCATATTCCCTGTGGAATTGACCCTAACCTTTGGTTAGGTTCATTGCTGACATTGACCAACTTCTTATTGGAGCATGAACATTATCAGTTCTAGGTCGATATTTTAGAGGAGATGATTCGCCATGTACTTTTTAGTCTTAAGTATTGTGCCCAAAGATCAACAACTGAGTTTGACTATAGGATGGGGATGGCTAGAAATTTATTGATCATGAAGGATCTGGTATATCGGATGTCACTTTTGAGATGGGTGGCCAACCATATTAAGGAATAGTGTTGACCATGCACACTAAGCCTATAATGAAGGCTTCACTGAGTTTCCCCACCAAATTTTAGTGGACAATTGCTAGATCCTATATTTGGCCTACTCTGGCGGATAATACTTTGACACCGCAGTGGGAAGTATTGGTTGCTAGCATGTTGGCTTGTTACGACATTGATTGGGCCTGACTCATAGTGGAAAAGATTCATGGGTCAGCACTCAAGAGGGCCACCTCTATCCTATTCCTAGTTTTGGTCTACAAACTCTACTTAGAGTCTCGGGTGGAGATACTTCATCACTGGACCAGTTAGTTGATGCCCAGTATACCTTGGGGGATAGCCTAAAAAGGCTAATGAGAACACGGTGGCAACTCAATGAGCACCACGACACCACTAATGTTCGCCCAGGAGCCACCACTTGAGGGTTCGACGACTGTCACCACCATTATTGTTGCTACTACTATAGAGGATACACCCAGCAACCTGACACAATAGATGTTGAAAGGGGTCCTACTATAACTACTCTAGCACCAGTGGCCACAATATCACAGACTTCTACACCTGGCATGGTCTATATGTCTGCAATCTCTATTTAGTCCAAGGCAAAGTGATTGTCAGGTACTTTGGCCCAGTTCTCTCAACTTATTCAGTAGCTTAGGCCATGGGTCCTACAGACCCAAAGGAGCGGTAACGGGCATTCACCATCTCTACTATTCAGGAGCATGATTCTAGAATGGACGCCTGTATCGCTGCCTTTGAGGACTATATGAAAAAGAGGTTAGCTGAGGCCCAGCCTTTAGATTTATCAGTCGTCCAAAAAGAGATTGAGAAGCTTAGGGTTTACATGACAGCTTCACTTGTGGAGCTTGTGACACTACAAAAGCCTACATATATGGAGCTGCTATTTGATTTAATTTCCTCTATTGAGCTTACACAGACTTCCCTTGGGAAGAGTCCTTGCACAGATAAGGATCCTATTGAGAGGAATGAACATGCAAAGTGCTCCGAGGATGATGATGGTGATGAGGATGAGGACAACGAGCTTGGACTAGCCTTGAGGAAATCAAGGCAAGAGAAGGAGATAAGGATAGCTTAGGAGCATGATAAAGCGAGGGGTTTTGGCCCCTCTAGATAGAGTTCGGCTCTTGAGCATACTACTCCATAGATGGGAGATGACCAGACGCAACCACAGACTATCGCTTAGGCACTGAGGTATGTTTTTTGACCTCTATTTATTCTATTCTTGCTTAATTTAGTGCATTTGGAACAATGCACAACTTTTTTGATGGTTTGTGGGTAGTTATGGGCCTCGGTGAAGTCTGAGTAGCTTATGGTCTATAACAACCCCAAATTTTAATCTTGAGGTTTTCTTGCTTGTGTTTGCTTTCCTCGTAGTTATTTAATTTTTGTTGAACTGACAAATTTAAGATGTTTAGATAATATTTGTAGCTTATAGTACTAATATTTATGGCATGTAACATGTTTTGTTTTTTGAAAATTGGTACTCACCAAAATTTTTGATTGTAGTTAAATGACAACATTCATGTTTGGGTGTTTGGCAATAGTTGTCAGATAAGTGACGGTATTTCATACATGAAGCATGATCTGTGAGTTACTTGTTGATAAAGTATGCTATGTGATTTGAGTGTGAGCATATTTTGCTTGATTCGTGCATTTTGTGCTAATTCAGAACTTGCCCTATTACAATATGTTAGATTGTAGATTAAATGGATTAGGAAATGATATTAGGCCTTTATTGATCAATTAGTCCACTTTAGCTTAAAATGACCACAAAATGAGGTTTAGTCCCTTATTCCAAATATTTGTGCCTTACATGTACCAATAGGTTCAAAAATGTCTTACTAGCCTAACCTTGTCTAGTGAAAAACTTTGAGATTGGCCTTGGTCTGTCCTCGAGCATTGTGAACCTTGATTCAGAAAAAAGCCTAAGTTGAGGGTGGTTACCAAAAGTGGCCCTGGTTTGGGGAATATATATTGCATACTTCATCATAGGCTAAAAAGCCTAAGTTAAGGGTGATAGATGTAAAGGAGAAGCATAAAAATAAGGTGGCGATTGGGAATGAGGATAAAAAGAAGAAAATCATGTACCAATTGCAAGAAAAAGAAAAAGATGTCTTAGATTGTTGTTAAAAGCAAAATGAAGTGTAAAAATGAGGCAAAAGCTGAAAAATGAGAAGAAAATACCCATAAAAACTTTAATGTGGAAAAGGAAGAATTAAGTGAAAATATTAGAGTTGGTATGGTGAAAGTGAAGAAAAAAGTAGTTCAAGGATCAATTTTAGTCACTATTTCTATAAAATGCCATACCAAAGCCCCCTTAGCCTACATTATAAGCCTAGAAAGACCTAAAGTGATCTTAGTCCAGTTGATTGAAAATTTGAGTCATCAGTATATGGGTAAGCCTATGATATTAGCCATTATGCATGAACATCTTTTGTTAGAGTGAGTGTGTTCGCACAGTCCCAAAGCTAGATTTGAAATAATTATTGAGTGTCAAAAATAGAACTTCTTTCTATTAGGGCACTTGCATTGTTTTTTTAGCATTTGACTTGTTCAGTGATTGTAGACTATTGACATTCCCTTTCTTGTTATAAGTGTGTTGTCAAATGCACTAGTGTGTTTTGGTTTGCTAAATAGCTATCTGATCTTGTTTTGAGAAGTTGGTGTTGGTACCTGATTTTGAATTATATGTGATATATGCCAATGGGTTGAGGTCTATATGATGCTATATTGTCTATATAATTTGAGTCATCATTTGAGGATAAGAAACAATTTTAAGTTGAGGGTGTTGATGTGTTCTCAAAACACAACACATTTGATGCTTAAAACATAGGATTTTTTGTGTTCTCTATGCGACATTTATGGTTTTTATATGGTTTTGTGCTTAGTTTTTACAGGAAAGGAAGTTGGCATGATATTGGGGCAAATTGTAGACTTTTCTAGTTTTTGAAGTGTTACGGGACCCTCTACGAGTCATAGAGGATTCAATAAGTCATAGAGTGGGTTTAGTGGAGATTTGCAGCGAAGTTTGAAGATCAATGTTTAGTTAGACGAGATCTCTTTACAAGTCATATAAAGTAGTTTCGTGAAGAACTCCAATGAGATCAAATAAAGGATAAGTTGATGCAGATGAAGTCTACAAGAACACAATAAGAGTCGTGAATTAGTCTACGACTCTTAATGTTGATCCATAGCAGTGAAGCCTAAGATCTCAAGAGCTGAGCACAAGACTCTAATTAGGACTCGTAAGTTAGTTTACGAGTCATAAAGGTCTGTCATAGAATGTCGCCGACCAGTTTTTCTATTTTTAAGGACTTGTTTGCAATTAGTATAAATAGTAATTTTAGGTCATTATTCATAAAGTACAGTAAAAAGGACATCAGTAGAGTACTTTTTAGGGTTTTGTACTTGGAGACTCTATATTGGAGAGGAGAGTACACTTGTGGATGCATTGTACCTTCAAATCTTGTGATTCTCAATATATTTTTGATTTGCTTGTTTTTCAACTCAATTGGGTAAGTGATTAATTATGTTTTCTCAATTCATGATTTGTTCATCTACCTATAGTATGAGTAGCTAAATCAACAACTTGGGGTTGTTGGAACAATGAAGATCTAACCAAATAAACCCGAATAATTTGCAATTCTTGGAATGGGTATTTACATGTATTAATAAATTCTTTTCGTTATGAGTATTTTCTAGTGGTGTCCAACATAAGAACTTACCTAGTGTTAGCTTCTCAGTCTAGGTAGTAATGAATAGGAAAAGAGATTGATTAACAAGATTTGATGATGTGTTCTCATCTAATCGACCGAACTACAGCACTGGAAAGTTCACTGGGACTATGGGTAATGGTTAGTATTGCACACGATGGAGATGGGCCAAGTCACATAGTGATATTGGCCTCCCACCTTTGACCAAAGGGCCTGGTGAACTTAAAGTACCATCCTACATGCTATACTCAAGTCGAGAATTGGATTATCTAGGGATATTGAGTTGGTGAATCATGGGGAACACAATTCACATGTTGCTCTCCATTAGTAATTCTCTCATTTTAGTTAGTTTAGTTTAATTTCTTGTTGAACACTGCAAAGCCCCCTCCCTCACCCCCTCCCCCGTTGTGGAATTGAGTTGTTAATTAATTGAATTGCTTATTGGTGAATTTGTTGTGAGTCTCCATATTTTCTGTGGAATTCGACCTTAAACTTGGTTAGATTTTATATTTGATAATGACCACATTATCCTCTTAAATAGAGGTGTAACTTGGCTTCATCACCTTAACCTTGGGTTAGGTTATATTTCTTGACAATGGCCGCTTTAACTTTCAAAAAAAAGAGGTGTAGCTTGGGCAGTATCATCAACATTCACCTTTTACTAATGTCTTTAGCTAAACCAAAGCGACATGAAGGTATTGCTTGGATTTGACATCTTCAACAAAGGAAGGTTCGGAACCATTTAATACCATCACACTACAATTTTCCACCTCCCTCGACCAAAATCCTAGTCCAGCCAATCGAGGAACTTCCTTGTGCAAATTATTTTTTCCATTATCAATGTGAGCTACACTCCATATTGAGACCTTGCTATATGCGTCAGCAATACCATTAGACTTTCCCGAATGGTAATGCATACTCATATCATTATGTTTAAAGAGTTCCAACCACCACATTTTCCTCAAATGAAATCCTTTTATGTGAACACATATTGGAGGCTTTTGTGATTGGTGAAGATATATATGTGAACTCTAAACAGATAGTGATATCATATCCTCAATATAAACACTGCGATCATGAAGTCAAGATCATGTGTGGGATAGTTACACTCATATACCTTTGGTTGCCTAGAAGCATAGGAAATGACCTTGCCATTTTGCATCAATGCACACCTTAAACCAACTCTTAAGTAATCACAATAGATAACAAATATTTCTAACCCTTTTGGTAGAGTCAAAATAGGTACAGATGTAAGACGATTTTTCTAAGTTTGGGAACTCCTCTCACATTCTACGGTCCAAAGAAACTTTGGCATACTTAGTGTCAATTTTTTCAAAGGAGATGCAATTAAGAAAATCCCTCAATAAGTTTCTACTAGTATCCAACTGAGCCTAAGAAACTCCTAATATCTGGAAGAGTCATGGGACTAGGCCAAGTTCTTATCGCTTACATCTTCTTAGGATCTATTCTAGTCAATCACCCGATACTACATGCCCGATGAAGGCAACTTCTTTAAACAAAAATTCACATTTGTCAAATTTGGTAAACAACCTTTCATCCTTCAATATTTGCAATAACACTCTCAAGTTCCTGATGTGCTTTTGTTTACTCCAAAAATAGACCAATACATCATCAATGAATCCCACAACAAACATGTCAAGGCAGGGTTTTAATACCCTATTAATGGGATCTATAAATACTATCGGTACATTGGCTAGACCAAAAATATTACTAAAAATTTAAAATAGCCAAACCTTGTCAAGAACACAGTCATGGGAATGCCACATTCCCCTTACTCTTAGTTGATGATAGCTGGACTGAAGATCGATCTTGGAGAAGTGGCTAGCCCTTTGCAAGTGATCAAATAAACTACTTATCCTTGGAAGTGGATATTTATTCCTTATAGTGACCTTATTGAGGTGTTAGTAGTTATGCACCTTCTAAGTGAGCCATCCTTTTTTATTACAAACAATGCTAGAGCAACCTAAGGTGATTTGCTAGAATTAATGAAACCTTTCTCTAATAATTCCCTCAATTCATCCTTTAGTTCCTTCAAATCTGCCCTGGTCCATGGATAGAAACAAAAAGAGACAGGTCGAATATCAAGGAGAAGGTTTATGACAAAATCAATTTCTCTTTTTGGGACAAACACTAGAGAGATCTTCAAGAAAGACATTGGGAAACTCATTGACCATGAGAACCGACTCAATGCAAAATATTTTGGAATCAATATCCCTAACCGTTACATGATAATAGATACAAACATTAGCGATTATTTCCCGAGTCGTAAGAAAAGAAATGAACTTATCCTTAACTATCAAATCATACCCTCTCACTCAAGAATGAGTAAATTAGGAAATTGGAACCTTACCTTCTAGGTTCAATAATCAGTAGAGGAATGATACATACATCACCAATCCATCCTAAGGAAAATACCGAAATCTACCATCTCAAGTTTAAAAAAATCACAAGGCAAGGCTTTATGCAAAATGGACACGGGAGAATCTCTATAGACTGCCAGCAACAATGGACTCACCAATAGAGGTATATACCACAAAGGACTAACATAGTACTTTGGGACATATATCATACCTATTAACAAGAAATAGGGTAATGAAAGACCAGGCGACACTCGGATCCATCAAAGCATACACATCAATATGAAAATGCATTAACATACCAGTGACAACATTAGACACCTCTTCCACCCCTTATCACTTCTGAAGAGCATAAAGTCGATTGCAATATGGAGCACTCCATTGTTGACACCCTTGAATCCCTTAACCTCTATGAGTACCATACCCTTTAGGACAACACTCTATACCCTTGTTTGGAACTCTTGGAAAATTGGCATGTTTATGGCCTAGCTTGCCACACCTATAACATACATATGTATTCCTAAAGCATTTGCTACAATAGTTCTTCACACACTTTGGGCATCTAAAAATTTTGGTCCACCAATACCATCAATTCCTTGTAATTTGGGTTTGGCACACTATCATTGATGAAGTTTTGACTTGGAGCATTTTATGACTTTCGACATAGACACTTGTGTTCTTGTTGAAAGCAACCACTTCCACCATCCTTAACACCTTTGAATCCACCTTCAAAATGAGCCTTCTTGGAATCCCCCATTTTTCTCTTCCTAAACTTCTTTCCTTCAATTTTTTTGGCATATATCAAGTGTTGAGATATTACCATTTCCCTTACATGCATTGTCGTATAGAAGTCTTCATTGATCAAGTAAAACATTCTTGCCACAAAATTTTTCAACCATTCTTAAGGATCAACGACTAATGTAGGAGCATACTCTGAGAGGTTGTTCAACCTAAGGGAATTCTCCCTTACACTCCTGGAGCCTTGTTTGAGTTCATCAACTCTATCATTTTGGCTTTCCTTAGCTCACTAAAGAAGACACAATTAAGAAGGTGGCCCTTGAATTTCTCCAAATAAATAGGATCATCATCTACCCTCTTCATCTTCCATTGGATGAACCATATTTCTGCAAGTCCCTTAGGTTGATAGGTCTCTAGCTCTGCTCCTCCATGGCCACCCTTGTAATAACCAAGACTGCGTACACCTCATTAAAGAATGTTTGGGGGTCTTTCTCCACCTTTGATCCATGAAATTATAGAGGGTTCATCCTAGTTAAGTCACTCACCCTTGAAGCTGGTGTAGGATCATGGGGAGTTTGGTCTCCTTAGTTAATTTGGTTTGCAATAATTTGTGCCAACAGGTGAAAATATTTTGGTACTCCATATGAGTGATCCCTTCTTTTGGGGAGCTTGTGAGACCAGGGGAACTTGGTACTTGGTGGTGGCATTTTTCTTAGTGGTATTATCTAGTAATGTAAAGAACAAGTCATTAGAAATACATAAACATATCATGATAGGAATAACTCATTTACTTCATAACCCTTTAAAGTGCGGATTATCCTTTCAGAAGATAGTTTTTCATATATGAGTCATAAAAGGGCTTCATAAATCATTACATATCTTTCATAGATTTCTCCATAGAATCCATAACATGTTTGCAATCCCTTATCACACACAATATATTCCATTAGAGGACTTAGCTTAAGCTTAGTGGGCTCATGCAAGTGAACTTTAAAACTTGCAAATTCGAGAGCATCATGCATTAATAAAATAAAAATTCATCACCAAAGAGCATTCTCAAGATTATCCATTAAATTAGTGAAAACCCTAGGTTGGAGTAGCACAAACTTCATCTTATAGTCCATCATAAATCATAGGGTATCATGATATTACATTTAATATACCTCATATATCTCAAATAATACATATATCAATATTTATAAAGATTGCATGTAATGTCATGTAATATGCATAGCTTGGAAATTTAATGTAGGAGAGATATACTTGGGCTTTTTAGAGGGAAGGACCCCACAAATTAACCCATATACCTTAATTAAATGACTAAAAGAGAAGGGTTGAAAATTAGAAGGAAAACTTGTGAAACTCTAGCTTCTCTTCCTTGATCTTATAAGACTGTCCTTGACTTAGAGAATATTTTGGATAAGTAAATGAAGAGTAAATGAAAGTTTTAGGGAGGAAAGGGGTCTTATATAGGTAGTATAAGGCCTAAACTACAAAATTTTAAACATAGGGCATGAAAAAAGGTCAAAAATGCCATCAATAAACATTGCAAGACCGAGACCATGAGTCTTATCTATGGGTTGTAGAATAGAATATGGGTTGTAGAAATGGAGTTTCATCCTATTGCAGTTTGGTCCCTGTAAAAATGTCTAAGAAATTCAATATAAAAGTTCTATCTAAGACTCATGGATTACTTTACAAATCATAAATATGGCTCATGAAACTTCCTAAGACTTAGAAAACTTTCTAGCTTAAAGGGTCCATCTACGATCATTTTTATGGGTCATAACTAGATGTATGACTCATCCTGTTGTATGGTCTTCACACTCCAGTAACCAAAAACTTGATCAACCTAAGCCAATCAACCTTGAACCCATAATATAGTCCATAGTTTCAATTCTAAACAGCATTTTCCACTCACAAACCCCATCCACATTTAGCCGAATTCTCACCAAAGTATCCCCAAAGCACAAGCCTTGTCTATGACTCATTGACCTAATGTTTACACTCCAATAAGAAGGAGGTTGCTATCAGTAGTTAACCTAACGAATGTTAGGCTTGAATCCACAGGAAATATGGGGCTTGACTACAACAACCCACTACTAATCTCTTCAAGTATAAACAACTAAAATCTCTAAATTGGGGGGGGAGGGGGGTTATAATTCAAAAACAAAATAGAGCAAACATTAAACTAAGACACAAGGAAACACTCAATTTTAAGTACAACTTGGAAAAAGTGATCACTATGGTTCATTGACTCTATTTCTCTAGGCAACATAACTACAATTGGAAATTCGCATGCAGGATGGTGACTAAGGTTCTTCCAGCAGTATTATGAAGGTAAAGCTCGAATTTCACTATGGCGCTTTGTCGGCCACCATGGCGTACCAACTAAATGTTACCAATTGTCCCAGTAACCCTCCCCTTGGTAAGGTTTGGTTATTTAGATGAGAACACATCAATTGAGTCATGTCATCTACTTTCCTTTTTCTATTTCTTACTACCTTGGTAGGGCTAGTGATAGTAGGTGGGGTTTGGTGTTGGCCACCACTAAACTACAATTATAATGAAAGGAAATAGACAATACATGCAAACCCCAATCGTAGAAATTTAAGAAACCTAGGTTATTTTATGTCAACTACCCATGATTCCCACAACCCCAAGTTGTGGGTGCTTAGCTACTTATGGCCAAGGTAAAACAAGAAAACATGCTTATACAAGACATAAATGAGTGTTTTTCCATAAATACTAAAGAATGTAGGCACCAGAAGTTGTAAACCCAAAAGCTTGATTGATCAACACTGAATACAATGCATGGTTTGCAATCTCCAAACTGGGTTTTCCAAAGAAAATGATAAACTGATCTAAAAAACGATGAAAAGATTCAAAAGATGATGATAAAAATGACTTCAAGTTAAACTCTCCTTCTAAAATCATAACATAAAATTTATATAGTATTTACAAAATAACCCTAGAATTTACACAAAAAAGACGACTGGCAGCTAATAAGTCTCACAGGTACGACTCGTAGGATGACCTACGAGTTATAATCAAGGTCTCGTATCAGGTTTATGGTATCTTGGACTAAATCAGTACGATCCATAGGTACAAGTCGTTGCTTGAGCTACGACTCGTATATTCTTCTCATAGTCTTGACCTTCAGTTTTTGGTCCAATATTTAGGCTCTCTGATTCTTGATACGAGTCCACCTATAAGGGTCATAGTGCAACTTACAACTCGTAGGATGGTCTCTTAGGGTTTACCTCCACTTAGCAAATTTTTAATTTTTAGTCTTTGATTATTTCTACGACAAACCTTAAGAGTCATAGCTTAGGCTACGACTCCTAGGTGTGCTCGTATGTCCTAAGCTTCAGAAAAATTTGCAACTTTTCTTCAGATCAGGCCAATGTAACTTTTCTGCAAGAACAACACAAAAACACATAAAAACCATAAAAAGTCACATTAAGAACTCACAAAATCCCTCGTTTGAGGCATCAAATGTGTTGTATTTTGACTGAACATCAACACCCTTAACTTAGAATTATTGCTTATCCTCAAGGACAACTCAATCTATGCAGAGAAAGAGAAACACATAGTAGCTAGACTAATGGCATATACAACAACTCCTTTGATTCAGGTACCCAACTGCTATTTTGCAAAGTTATTAAGTAGAACAAGAACATAATGAGATACCTGGTAATCTAACTATGACAATCTAAGGAGCATCAACCCTGCACAATTGTTGGTATAGTCTTATGCTACTCATGTAGTACAAATGCCCTCACTTGAAAGAAGTCCCTCATACTTATTTAGAAGCATTTACAATTTAGGGACTGAGGAAGCATTCTCACTCTCATAATTGAAATTCAAGCATAAAGACTAACACCATAGGCTTGACCTTATACTCATCTTTTGGTTTGGTGACAATGTTGATATGGATCACTTCAGGACTTACTGGCTTGTAGCATAGGCTCAGCGGGCTTTAGTATGGCATTTTAGGTAAGTAGTGACTAAAAGCTATCCTTGAACCATATTTACTAACACTTTTCGCTTTCATAACCCAACCTATTTCAATAAGTCCACCCTTATTCTCCTATTTTGAACTTTTCTCGAGTACTTTCTTTCTCTTTTTCAAATGCACCTTAATTTCAAACTCATTTTTGCTACTTTTTCTCAACTCAAGGTACTTTCCTTTTCTTTTTCTTCACTCAATTCATACTTTCTCATTTCTTTCTTAATTTCCAAACTAACCACCTTATTATTATTACTTTACTATAATAAGGTCCACCCTCAACTTAAGCTTTTAGCCTCAAGTGAAGTATACAATATCTATCCCACAAATATGGGCCACCAACTGCAGCCACCTTCAACTTAGGCCTTTGTCCTCAATTAAGATTCACATGCTCAAGGATAGACCAGGGCTAATATCAAGGTATTTCATCAAACAACGTTATGGTACCCAAGTGTCAAGAAAGAATGAGTACACGAGAAGCTCAAAAGTTTGGAACAATGATTCACACTCTTATCTGCTGGGTCATTTAGGCCAAAAGTGGGTTTACACAAATAACAAAGGCGTAAGATCCTTTCCATATCCACTACATCAGCAAACTAATCTTAGAGTACTAATGCAAGTTTTGGGTCCATACAAGACGTATGAATGCAGCAAAATAAGCTCACAACACACATGGCAAATGCATCCACAATCAAGTATAGACTCAAAGGTCATGCTTTCGGTCTCAGCTCACCTTCCCAATATCAGAACAGACATTGCCAGATACTCAAAATATATAAATGCATCAATAACCACAACCTCAAAAAATTTGAGGGTACCCAATTTTTCATCAAGACTTTAAAACATATCTTAGGGCTATATATATGCCAACAGACAACATTACTGTGAATTTACACATTATCTACACTACCTAAACAAGCTGGTTCAACAGAAAAGTAAAGATCCATAAAGAAAAAGAATCATGATAAGAAAACCTTGGATTCAAAAATAGGGGAAGTTATGAACTTGAGATTATTAAGACTTCACATTAATCATTGACTTCCCACACCCCACTCAAATAAGATACTTTGTACTCAAATTAACAAAAAACACATAAAATATGGACATAAGCAAACATAACATAGATATATATATATACACATTAATAACCAATAACTAAAAACTAGTATCCAAAACTAAACTAACAAAACATTATCCAAAAAAAACATCCCAAACCAAGATAAAGATAAAAATTGTCTAACAACAGGACAAAATATCCATAAAGAAAATGTAAGAACTGGTGTAAAACAGAGTCAAACATCATGGTGCATGATGCACCAGTATCTGCCTAATCTATGGGGTCCGGTGGCACTAACTCCTCCTCAACAATCCGTGAGCTACCCTCTCCATGTGGGCTATGCTGGTCCCAATTTCTGTTAATAGCCGCCAACAATAGCAACTCCTACACCACCTCCTCTGGTATAGGTTCCACCTTTAGTCTCGTCCGCTTCTGGACTGGCTCTATATCAACATCATGTTCAAGGGGCCTCTTCCCATGGACGTCCGGATGGTTAGCTAGCCTATCAAATGCCTAATTGCCCGCCGGTGTCACATCTGGGACTGCAATAGGAGCTGCTAACATCTGCAATAATTCGGCCTTAAACTTCGACAACTCCTCAATCACAACACTCGTGTTAGCAAGTCAAGAACTCAAGAGTCTCCTCTGGTCTCTCACCTCGAAGGTATCTACTCAGGCATCTACCGCCCTAACTCTCTCTTCTGCCAGATCACAGGCGAATGCATTCATCCTCTCCTCTGAGTCTCGTACGGTGTGGTCAATCCAAGGTCTGACCTGTGCACATAGATCCTGAAGTCTGGACTCCACCATAGCCACCCTGCATAATAATGCCTAAAATGCAATAGCAGAAGTAAGAGAATCAACCTATAATGAAGTTGTTGCTGGTGCTGGAGTACTGGAGGATGGTGTGGACTCGACTCTAAAGATGGCGTGGGCTCTAAATTAACTGAGGTAGTGCTGGTAGCAGCTAGAGGTGCACTCTGAGTCAGAGGATCTACTAGGAATGGATCTTGGATAACAGGGGAAACTACACTATGTAGGGCCACCGGTTCTTATACCTTTTATCAAGATGGGGTCCATGGTGTTCAAGGCCTCTACATATGGATTTAAGTGCAGAGAAACACACACTCCTGCCTTATTACACTGTTGATGTATTAAGATAGGAAAAGGTAATAAGGTCTGAGTATGAATCACTAACTCGTGGATCTGTTCGGTCATAACTCATGCCCAATCAATATCGCAACCATCCAGAATGCTAGCTAGTTATACAATCCTCTCCAAGGTAATCACATTATCTATAAATATGGGTCTGATGCTCCAACGGATAATACACCACCAAAATGTGGCTCTTAATGAAAGATGGGATTTCACTATCTGAGCATTTTGGTTTGTGACCCACATAGGTTCCAAACCCTCCTCACATATCTAGCTGGCTAACTGCCTGAGCAACTCTATCTTTATATCCATATTCTTCTCGCTCACCGCTTTCCTTATCTTAGAACTTTTAGCATCATACTCTGCAGTGGAATTACGTACTATGTAGTTTGACTCGAACTGAACCCTTCTGATAGTCTCCTCTAAAACATCAACGACTTCTCCCTGCACTAGAACTTCTCACAACCTAGGTTGTTCTATGGGTTTCTTCCCTTGAGGTAGATCTTAGAGAATTGTGGCATAATAGGCAACATAAAATTCCCCGACTAGATATGGGGCATACTTACCCAACTTTTATGATAGCCGTGCAAGTCTGTGATGGTTGATCTCCATCTCCAGATTAGGTATTCTACTCACTCCAAAATCATTAAGTCTCGAATCCTCATAAAATTGTCGATCTGGCCTTCCTAGACCGTTTGGTTCTAATCCTTTGCCATATATTCCCTACAAGCCTAGAACACACCATTTAGTGTTTCTGGTATCCGTGGAAGTGACAACGGTAGTTGGATCTGACTGAGGTTGAGAACTAGTTTCCTCAGGTTGGGTATGAGATATCTCAATTGACTCAAATTCTGAAAGTTACTGACACTCATCTAACCTGTCTTTATTGCCCTTCTCTTCAGCCTAAGAGAGACTCATGACTTCCCTTGGTACTTGTGCATTATAGGCTCGAGTCTAAGGCACATTTTGCTTGAGATCTATATGGACTCTGTGAACTTTCGCAGAGCCCTCAGATGCTTCATCATTAGAGGGTTCATCCCTAGCTGTCTCCTTTGAGCTTTAGTGGTCTCTTTTCTAGCTTTTGGAGCCAGATCACCTAAAGAGTCAACCCAGAAATCTAATATGATCACTATAGTGTTTGAAATAGATAGAAAGCTCAAAGAAGAATAAAAAAGAGTAACAAAACCAAGATAAAAAAACATGAACACAATGCACTGGATTAGTTGCAGGTCTGCAGGCACAAGGCACAAATACGACTCATAGGGTGACCTATGATTTGTACTGTGGTCTCGTAAACCATAATTTGCTAAAAACTTATAACACTAAAACTAGGAACGAGTCACAAGTACAACTTGTAGAAGGACCTATGAGTCGTAATCTGGGTCGTACCAGTTTTCAGTATTAAAATTAAAATTATAGAATGCCCAAGAGTTCTCCAAGATGACTCGTAGCGACCATTATGATTTGTAGATAGGTATCGCATGGCGCATGCCAAGGATGCGTAGGTTCCTGCTACTACTACGAGAGGCCTCTACATCCCGTCGAACTACCTATGAGTCGTAAGGATCACTCATAACAAATAAGCAACATGCACCAATGGTGCGCTCAACATTGCCACAAGAACCACACTTAATTCAACCCAAGCAATAGAATAGAAGTAAGATTTTACACATTGAGTAAGCGAAAAAACATATCCAAGACCTAAACATTATAACCCAAAGCTAAAATCATCTCACAAAGTTCTATTTAGGCCCACCACCATTAATCAATATTTCCCAATCACTAACAAGAAATACCCAAGAGCAATCGACCACTAAACTCACAACAAACTACATCAATGCAGAAGCGAGGGAGTTATAATAGAGTTCAAAACAAACTTACACAAGGGCATCACAATTGATCATTTTCACACACAAAATTCCACCTAATTTCAACCCTTCCAAGTACCCTATGATAACCAAATATCATATAACCACTTCACAACATAATCAACAATCAGATATGGCAAGCTTTCCATCACTACACAGTCCAGCAACAGTGCTTTAATAGTTTTAGAATAAGAACAGGGAAATATTAATTGGAAATCCTAGTTCTCACATTTGGACAAACATTCACTCAAAGGTATATGCACTATCATCCATATACACATAATCTCAAACAATGCAAGGAAAATTATACAATTTGTGTATGACATTTAGCCAAGAACATATCTTAAGAGAAAACAAATGATATTTGGACAAAGTGAGACAAAGGATAGGAGCGAAAACACTACTTGTAGTAATTGCTAGAAACAATGGTCAAAAAATGATATGGGTCACTGGAAAAGTTGATCGGAATAATAGGGGGATTAATTAGGGAACAATTGGTGTGGATTTTTGACTCCTTTTCTATCAAACTAGGACGACATTAAAATACTGCATTTTGGGGCTACAAAACCCTAACTACAAGTCATAGGGACTCCTACAACTCGTAGGTCCTAGCCTCGTAGCTGACCTCAACATTTAGAAAAATAGAATTCATACTTGGGCACTACTAACCCCACTTACGACTAGTAAGAGACCCTATCAATCATAAGGTGGCTCATAGTGTATATGCCAATATGTGATGCTCACTGATTCCTTTTATGAGGCATGACTACGAGTGGTAGTGATGAATTGTAGGCCTACTCGTAGAGGTTGCTCCTAAGTACTATTTTTTTCAAGTCTTTAATTTTTGATTTGTGCCTACAAACCTAACTTCAAATACTCCAATATCCAAAATAATTCAACTGATCCAGTTTCTTAACACACAAAATAAACTTCATATCACTACCTAATAATTCAATTAACAAAAATAAACTTAAATTCGTCATAAATATAAAGGATACTTAGGTTGCCTTCCAAAAAGTGCCTTGTTTAACATCATGGCTCAACAATTCCATCATGGACAATCAGACTTGTCTATGAGCCTTATTGCTACTCCTTCTGCTCTTCCTGCACTGTATCTAGTTGCTCAGCAAGATGCTCTATCCTATCACCAAGACGTTTCACTGATATAGTTTGTTGTTCTACCTTGTAGTTACATTTGAGGACATCAAACTTTATCTCCCTGATGATATCATCTTGCTCATTGACCGTGGTTAGGACTTGTTAAAGAATATGCTCAATCTTTGTTAATTTATTAATGATGCAATGCTGGAAAGATGACCTTGGACAATATGCCATATTCTTGCTCTTGGGTTTACTTGAGGCTCCCTCCAACACATTAGCGGATGCTCCGGCCTATATATGAAAGGGTTGGTAGACTTGGCAATGGTAGATAGCTGGTTCATATGCTCAGTGATCTCATTAAATGGTCATCTTATGATTTCCTAAATAGTACGTCGGCCTGCCCTTGTTGCTCAGAGGGTAGTGCTCCAAAGAAACTAGCCACCAATTCATCATAAGTTAGACCATGGTCTTGATTCACCAGCAAGCACTACTTGTATCTTTCCCAAGCCACTGCCAAAGGTATCTTTCCCAAGCCACTACCAAAGGTTCTCCTGGCACTCTTTTGAAATTACAGATATTGTTCTGTATTTTTTTCTTATTGGACTCATTATAGAAGTTCGTGAGGAAGACTCTCTATACTTACCCCCAGTTAGAGCAAATATTAGGTGGGACAATTGACTACCATTCTGCAGCTTCACTTTGGAGAGTCTTGGGTTACATCTGAAGAGCCATGGCTGCCAAGAAGGATGTCTTGTCCCAAGTTCCGCCCTCAATGTTTGAGTAAAATTTTTGCAGGTGAATTTGGGGGTCTTGAGACTCTTGTCCAAAAAATAGGGCTCGCCTCTACAAGGTTTCCAACAAGTCATTTTTAATGTAGAACTTTTGTTCAGTCATAGTTCTAGCCAACCTATGGTTGGAATCAACTAACAAAAAAAACAAAAGTAAAATACACCATACTGTATAAATTAACACTAGAACTAACAAATGATGGATTTAAGTCTAAACCTAGTCGTATTCCCCAGCAAAGGCGCCATAAGTTTTTACCTAATGTTCATGCTCCAATAAGAAAGCGGTTGCAGTCAGTAATTAACCTAAACGAAGGTTAGGGTCAAATTCATAGGGAATACGTAGCTTGACTACAAGAACCTACTACAAATCATTTCAAGCATAAATAACTGAAATCTCTAAATAGGGGGGAGGGGTGTGGAATGTGATTCAAAAACAAAATAGAGTAAACTGTAAACTAAGATGCCAGGAAATGCTCAATTTCAGGGACAACTTAGGATTGTGTTCGCTATAGTTTGTTGACTTAGTCCTAGTTAGCATAACTACAGTTGGAAATTTGCATGTAGGATGGTGAGTTAGGTTCTTCTAGCCATCTTATGAAGGTGAAGGTCAAATTTCACCATAGAGTTTGGTCGACCACCATGGCGTGCAAACTAACAGTTACCAATTGTCCCAGTCAACCTCCCTTTGGTCAGGTTTGGTTGATTAGATGAGAACACATCAATCGAATCCTATCTTCTACTTCCCTTTCCCTTTTCATCACTACCTTGGTCGGGCTAGTGATAGTACGCGGGGTTTGGTGTTGGCCACCACCAAACTACAATAATACTGAAGGGAAATGGACAATACATGCAAACCCCAATCGTACAAATGTAAGAAACTAGGTTATTTCATGTCATCTACCTATGATTTCCACAACCTCCAATCATGGGTGCTTAGCTACTCATGGCTAAGGCCAAACAAGCAAACATGCTAATACAAGACATAAATGAATGTTTTACCTCAAGCACTGAATAATATAGACACCACAAATTGCAAACCCAAAAGCTTGATTGATCAACAATGAACACAATGCAAGGTTTTCAATCCCCAAACTGGATTTTCCAAAAGAAAATGATAAACTAATCTAAAAAACAAAGAGAAGATTCAAACGATGATGATAAAATGTCTCCAAGTTAAACTATTCTTCTAAAAGCCTAACATAAACTATATATAGTATTTACAAAATAACCATAGAATTTACATAGAAAACACAGCTAGTGACTGATAAGTCTCACAGCTACGACTTGTAAGATGACCTACGAGTTATAGTCAGGGTCTCGTATCAGATTTTTAGCATCTTTGACTAAACTGGTACAACCCATAGATACGAATCGTTATTTGAGGTATGACTCGTATATTCTTCTTGTATTCTTGGCCATCAGTTTTTGGTCCAACATTTTGTCTCTCTTAATCTTGCTATGAGTCTACCCATACGAGTAGTATTGCAACTTACAACTTGTAGGATGGCCTCATAGGGTTGACCTCAACTTAGCATATTTTTGAATTTTTGGTCTTTGATTTTTACTTTACAACTTGTAGCTTGGCTATGACTCATAGGTGTGCTCGTATGTCCTAAGCTTTAGCAAAATCTACAAGTTTTCTTCAAAATCATGCCAACCCAATGTTTATGCAACAATAATATAAAAGCACATAAAAATCATAAATTGTCACATTAAGTACTCACAAAATCACTCATTTTAGGCATCAAATATGCTATATTTTGACAGAACATGACTCATAAATTGAACCATGAGCCGTATATAGGACTCGTACTTTGCCCTGTTGATTTCTAGATTATCCTTTCTCTTGTACTTTGTTACCACTGGAGCCTTCAATATGTCGTCCTTAGGAAAATTTGCCCCTAAATATACTAAACACAAGATCTGAAGGATTAAAGAAGCAACTAAAAATCCACTATAAATGCTCAAATGCAACTTAAGCACTTTCACAAAATTTTCAAAATCATGCTTCAAATGTCATTTAAGTGCATCTTTATAAACTTTTAGTATGAATGAATGACATGAACACTGAAATTCAAGGAAACTGAGATTTTGGGCAATAACACTTAATACCTTCATCTTGAGTAGGATGAAAAACATAAGTGTATCATGTTTTCATATCTTATTCCACTTCCCACGTAGCACTTCAAGTAGTTGATACTCCAACGGACGTTGATGGATTCCATATCTTTGTTATTGATAAGTCCATATTTTGGACTCATTTTGGGGATAGATTGCAAATAAACATTGCCCTTAATGTGCTATTATTTCCAACATCTAGTAAATATGCATATGCTACGACTAGAAATGGAATTAGAAGTGCACAAATGGAGAATAATTGGTGATATCTTGGAAAGTGAGCAAACGTGCCAAACGACAGAGAAAGGTGGTATCACCAACATACTCGGCAATACGTCGAACAATTAAGGAGATCGCCCATCATTTCACTAACCAAGGTTCCAGGTCAAGTAAAGAAGGTGGTTAGTTTGATATCACAAAGCATATTCATCGTATCACTAAATTGCATAAGAGATCGCCTAAAGTTGCATCACCCAAAGACCTAAAACACTGACAGAATAGCCATATGAGGAATATTTTGATGCATTGCTGAATTAGATTTGCAGAGCAAAGAGTCATCCCCTAATATGGTAAAAGAGGAATCCTTATAAGGATGCACAGGAAAGTTGTCAAGTGCACATTTAACGCATCACTACAGTGCTCGGCAATGGTCGCCCTTCTCCACCGAATAACATTTTATAGCACAAACTTCCACATATTTGCATAGAATATATAAGCAATTTTAGAAAGGACATTATACATATCTATCCATACTATATCAGAACAATAAGTCTATAGTAGTAGTACATAGAAGTTTCCTTGACCTAGGGCTTTGAAGCTTTTAGGAAGCAAAATTAGAGAGGATTGGCCGTTGATAATCAACTAATTTATATTCAATCTTGTTACCCATGACTGCTTCTCCTATGTTTAGTAACAAATATGCAATTTCTAGTATGTGTAGCTAAAACCCCCGTGTTGGGGGTATGCTATTGATATGGCTCTTCGATTTATTTATTAGGTCATTGATATTGTGAAGTATTCACAGTTGATTTAAGTGAATTTATGTTCATTCCTATGTTTAATCTATAATTTAAAGGTTCCAAACTTGGGGTTTTACTTTAGCTCTCTGATTATTTCCTTAGACGGAATGATTATAGTGTGGAATGGATATAATAGATAGAAACCATTAGGGGTTTTACTGAGACATCTTAGGCCAAGCATGTACTCAGCGGCTCGCGTATGATTTCTTAGTTGATTCATGTGAAACACCCATGTATCATAGCTAATGTGGGTAACAAGCAGCCTAGCATATTTACTCAATATCAACTCACTTAGTTAAGTATGTAGACCCTGTTGGTACATCAATTCCTATATTTGCACATGCCCACATCTTCTGTTAATTATTGTTTAAATCGTTATTTAGAGCTTGTTTCGCTAAGTCGTTATTATGATTATTGCAACCCCCCAGATCCTTCAATTACTTGTCCTAATGACTCATATTCACCTTGAACAATTAATCTTTATGGGATCGACCCCAATCTCTAAAGTTGGGTTATAATGCCGATGACAAATGTGGTGAGGAAGTAAGCTTAATGTTCATAAAGCATTACAAAGGCCCAATGACTTCCATATGAATATGATTGTTGATGTGGTTTATGAGGTTGTGCAAGACCTTGGGGAGTTAGCTTATTCGTGGGTAGATTCAATTGCTTAAATTATGTTGAATTGTGGTGAGGAAGATGAGGATGATTCTTATGAGGGGATGGCTCTCATGAAAGGGGTTGGAGGTCATTTGAGAAACCAGATTAAGTTTGATATAGATTTGAAAAAATGGGAAACATAACCAGCGAAAGCATATATTGAGGAGCCACCAAAGATCGAGTTAAAAGAGCAACCAAATCACTTGAATTACGCCTTTTTAGGGAACAACAAAACCATTTTGGTTATCATCATAGCTGGTCTACATGAAAAACAAATTAAGGATCTTGTTAGGATGTAAAGGACCGGACATTGTACAACCTCATTGGATCTTGGAAACTTTTTTCTAGAACGTTTTGGATTAAGGTGACGCTCCATGGGATCCCTCGCGGTCCGTGTGAGGATATATGGACCGTGTGAAGACTCTTTGGACTGGCCCTTGGCCTTATGTGGGGTGTTAGAGTTTGATCATTGAGTTTTAGGCTAAGGCGTGCCATACATGGACCCCACACGAGTCATAGGAGGCTTCACCAAACCATGCGGAGGGTCGCATAGAATCCTTAGTCCTGCAACTCCATAGTTTTGGGACCAAGTAAAGTGGGATGGCAAAGTATACAGTCCATATGGAGTGGTACGACCCATATACCTCCCTGTATGGCTTCTAGAGGAAAAACTTTTCTAAGTACTAGATTACCATCTTGAAACTTCGTCATGAAGAAAATTTTTATCTAAGGGATGTGGGACGGAGGAGTCACACAAAGCATGTGGCTTTGTATAGTCCGTGATGTTCACCCACCAACAGTAAAGTGGTCACAATCAGCAATAAACCTAACCAAAGGGGGAATATAGGGCTTGACCAAGATGATCCATTAACAATCATTTCAAGCATTGATTAATATATTCTCTAGAATGGGGAGGAGGGTTTGGTGATCCAAAATGAAGAACAAAAATAAACACTACACTATCAATGCAAGAAGATAATCAAATTAAGGGACAAAGTGGGAATTGTGTTTCCCATGATTCGTTTACTCAATTACCCTAGACAACATAACCCTTTTTATGAATCTACGCGCAAGACGGTAACTTAGGTTCTTCCATCCCTCTTTTGAAGATGAAGGTCGAATTTCACCATGGTGCTTGGTCGGCAACCATTGTGTGCCAACTAACCATTACCCATTGATCCCAGTCAACTTCCCCTTGGTCAGGTTTGGTAAATTAGACGAGAACACATCAATCAAATCCTGTCATTTACTTCCCTTTTCCTATTAGTCATTACCTTAGTCGGGATCATGACAGTAGGGGGGATTTCGTATTGGCCACCACCAAAAAACATTCAAAGTGAACAGAAATAAACAATACATGCAAAAAACCCCATCAAAGAAATGCACAAAGTCTAGGTTATTTTAAGTAAACTACTCGTGATTCTCACAACACCAAGCTATGGGTGCTTAGCTACTCATGGCTAATGCAAAATCAACAACAATGAAAAGTGTAGAATAGTTAAGAGATTACCCAAAACAATGAAGAACAAATACAACTTAAAATTGAAAACCACAGTTTGTATTAATGGAGAATGAATACAGTGTGATTTTTCAGTCCCCCAAAGTGGGTCTTCAAATTAAAAAATTAAAATCTACACTATACCCTAGAAAATGTTCTTAAGAATATTCAATAGAGAATATTCAAAGTGTGGAATCTGAAAAATATTAAAAGTCTCTCTTCTAAAACCCTAATCTTAAATATCTGTACTATTTACAAAAGGGCCTTAAAAATTAAATGGAAAATATAGCTAACAGCTATTACATCTCACAGATATGACTCATAGCGTGACCTACAAATCATAGTTGGGGTTTGGCAGTCAAGCCTTGAAATTTTAGACTTGACTGCTACAACTCACTGTTACGAGTCATAGTTTGGGCTACGACTTGTATGCTCTTCTCATAGTCTAGGCCTTTAGCTCTTGATCAAAACTTTTGGCTCACTATTCCTTTCTACGAACTCCACCTATACGAGTCATAATGAGACATACAACTCATAAGTCTCATTATGTGGGTGACCTTCATATTCCAACTTCTTAATTTTGCTTATTGTTCCTTGCTACGAGAGGACCTTATGACTCGTAGCTTTGGCTATGACTCATAGAGTGGCTTGTATGTCCTATACTTCAGCAAAATCTATAATTTTCTCCAAAAATCATGCCAACAAGTATTTTCTGCACAACTAACATAAAAATACATAAAAACCGTAGAAGGTCACATTAAGAACTTACAAAATCCCTTGTTTTGGGTATCAAATGTGTTTTATTTTGACAGCACATCGATACCCTCAACTTATATCTTTTTCTTGTCCTTAAGCAACAACTTGATATGAGTAAACAATGAGAAACACATAGCAACTATCCTAATGGCATATACATCCCTTAACTCCAACTCGGCCAATTGTCATTTTCAAAATCTTATTGCAAAGATACCAAGCAAACAACAGTGAAGAAGTATCATTAATCCTACTGACAATCTAATTATGACTATCATCTAACCATCATGGATCTGACAATCTAACTATGACAAGTGAAGAAGTATCATCAATACATAGTAATTGAACAAGTCACATGTCAATCATGCAATGCAAATGCCCTTACAGAAACGAAGTCACTATATTAAACTCAGAAATCAATCAATGTTTAGGGACTGTGCAAGCATTTTCATTCTCATAAATGCAATTCGTGCATGATAATTGACCCTATAGGCTTTCCCTTATACTCAAACTCTGGATTGTCGACTAGTCAAACGAAGATCACTTTAGGACTTAATAGGCTTGTAACATATGCTCATGGGGCTTTGGTATGGAATAATAGGCAACTGGTGATTAAAAGCTATCCTTGAACCACATTTTTCAACACTTTTACCCCCATAACTCAAACATTCTCATTATATCCTCCGTCATTCCTCCTTTTCAGGCTTTTCCGGGTGATTTATTTTCCTTTTTCAATTGTGCCTCATTTTCACACTTATTTTGCTATTCTTTTCAATTTAAGGAACTCTTCATTTCTTTTTCTCTCACCCGACACATGATTCTTTTCTACTTTCTTCCTTTCCCAACTAACCACCTTATTTTCATTACTTTACCACAATAAAGGCCACCCTCAACTTAGGCTTTTAGCCTGAGGTGAAGTACACAATATCGATTCCTTAAACAAGAGCCACTTTTTGTAGCCACCCTCAACTTAGAATTTTTTCCTCAATCAAGGTTCACATGTTCAAGTATAGACCAGGGCCAATATCAAGGTATTTCATAGAACAAGGTTAGGATAACTCAGTGCCAAGAAGATGTACATGTAATGCACAAACACTTGGAACAAAGGATTAACTACTTCCTTTGGTTGGTCATTTAGGCAAAAATGCACTCACTAAAAAAACAAAGGCCTAAGATCTTTTCTTGATCAACTATATCTTCAGTTCAATCTTAGAGTAACTAGGCAAGTTCTGAGTTAGTACATAGTGTAATAATATGGCAAAATAGGCTCTCACACACATGACATTGCATACAAAATTAACATGGACTCACAGGTCATGCTTCAAGCTTCAACTTGCCTTCTCTTTATTAGAACAAACATTGCCAAATAATCATATGCAAGATTGCACTGGCAACCAATAATCTCAAATATTTTGAGGGTACCCAATTTTCTAAAAATTCATAAAACCAATTAAGATTATGCACATGCCAAAAAAATAATAATCACTATATACCTACAAATTATCTACACTACCTATACATGTCGGATCAAAAGAAATTTAAAACATCCACAAGGAAAACGAAAGACGGCAAGAAAACCTTGGGATAAAAAAATAGGGGAAGTTATGGACTCAAGGCTAATCAGACTTCACCCTAATCCAAAACATCCCACACCCCACGAAAGAAAATACTTTGTCCTCAAACTAAACATATATACATATATATATATATATACCAAAAACCATCAGCTTGAAAACCAAACCTCCAAAACATAATTAAAGTCAACATTCAAATCAAAACATTTAAAAGTATCCAAAAACAAACATAAAAATATTGTCTAAAACAAGGAAGAAAGTATTTATAAGCATCAATAAGGACTAGGGTAAAAAAGAGTCGAACATCATGTACTCAAGCAACAGCATCCATCTAGTCGTGGGGGTGCTGGGGCTCCTGTGGTCTAATCTCCTCCTTGGTGGTCTGGCCTGCAGCTGTTCCTGAGCTTTTGGCTCCCTGTGCTATCTGCTACTCCCAGTCTCTCTGTATATCTAAGTAGCTCATGACTCCTATACCACCATATCAGTAATCTGCTCCATTAGTGTTGCAACCTCATCATCAGTCCCGGGCCTCTTCTGGCTCAACACTGGGTCACCACTCTCGAGGGGCCTATTCCTATGAGCATATGGGAAGTCATCAAATAAATCAAACATATCATCTGCCTTTGGTGCCTCCTCTGGGCTACTATTGTGGCTGCTACATCTTTAAAAAGTTGACCTTAAACTTGGCCAACTCCGCCATCACAGTAACTATGTCAACAGACCACGCATCCTCGAGTTTTTTATGGACCCCATCCTTGAAGGCATTTATTCTGGCATCCATTGCTCTAACTCTCTAATCTCCTATCTCACAAGTGTATGCCTTGGCCCTCACCTTCGAGTCATGGACTATTTGTTGGACCCTTGGTTTGAGCTATCTAATCAACTTACTCAGCTGTAGCGCTATCTTCGCTACCCTGCGTACCAGTTCTTGAAAAGCAAAAACAGACATAAGTGGAAGGTCTACAGAGTCAACTTGAGTAGCAGGAGGTACTAGTACAGGTGCATCAGAGGATAACATCACCTCTATATCAAAAGCTCGAGACATCTCTGAAGTAATTGGAGTAGCACTAGAGGTGGCTGGAGTTTGCTCCAAAGTCTACGGCTTTAGAGGAAATGGATCTGGAATAGGGGGAGGGTGTTTATTGTAGGGCTACCTAGTTTTCATCAGCCTTAATCAAGCTGGGATTCATAGTATGTATGGCCTTTACATGTGGTTCCAAGTGAAGGGATACACGTACCCCTACCTAATTACAGAATATGTGTATCAAGATGGAAAAAGGCAATAAGGTCTGCGTATGAATCACAGACTCATGAATCTTCTCAGCAAAGACTTGGGTCCAATCAATCTCTTAGCAAACTAAAATGTTGGCTCATAGCACAGGTCTCTCCAGGACAATCACCTTATCCATAAATATAAGCCTGATGCGCCAACTGATAATAGACCACCAAAATTTAGCCCTAAATGAAAGGTGGGATTTAACGATCTGATCAGCATGGTTTGTGAACCACGTAGGCTCAAAACCATCCTCGCATATATGGCTGGATATCCACTTGAGCAACTGGTGTTTACCTCTACATTCTTCTCACTCACCGCTTTCCCCATCTTTGTTATCCTACCAGCATATTTGGTAGTGGAATGAGGTGATATGTAGTTTGGCTCGAACTGAACCCTCCTGAGAGTCTCTTCTGAATTGTCAATAGTTTCACCCGGACAAGAACTTCTTGTAACTTGGCCGCTCTATAGCTTTCCTCTCTCTAGGAAGATCTTGGAGAATGATGGCATTATAGGCTGCGTAGAATTCCCAAACTACACATGGTGCATATTTTCCCAATCATTGTGAAAGCCACCTTACCCTGTGGTGACCAATCTCTGCTTCCAAGTTTGGCACACTGCTTAGCCTTGAATCCTTGACCCTTCGATTCCAACCCCTTGTCATATATTTCCTTCATGCTAGGAATGCACCATCTAGTATTTTTGTGGTCTGTAGAAGTGATAGTAGTAGTAGGATCTGCCAGAGGTTTAGAATCCGCCTCCTCTTGTTGGGTCTGTGATGCCTCAATAGACACTGACTCGAAAATTGAGAGGCCATCATCTGACCCATCGTCATTGCCCTCCTCTTCATACTGGGAGGGACTATCCACTTCCATTGGGACCCTTGATGCCCGATACCTAGTCAAAGGTACATTTGCTTCTGGGTCAATATGCACATTCTTTTCATTTCATCCTTATCACTGAACATTGTCCAATGTTTCAACTCTCAATCGGCATCTCAAAGTCATTGTACCTGAAAATTTACCCTGTACCACTAAATGAGCACCCAAATGTTTAGCCAATGGGGATTCACAAAAAAAAGTAAACAAGGAGTAATAAGATAACCAAAAGGAAATATAAACAAAGTGTATTAGAATAGTTGCAGGTCTGTAGATATGAGGTGCAAGTATGACTCATAGGGTGACCTATGAGTTGCAATATGGCCTCGTAGTGCCAATGGTGCTGAAAAGAATAACATTCTAATGATAGATACAAGGCTCATGTACAACTCGTAGGGTTGTAACCAACGCTCGTATTAAGGAACATAATACAATTTAGAACAGGGCAGGTACTACAAGTCCCTGACTACGATTCATGGTAGTCACTACCAATCGTAGGTGGGTCTCGTATGTTGAGTGCTAAGGAACAATAGGTGATTGTTGCCTCTTATGATGTACCACTATGACTTGTAGGGTGACCCACGAGTTGTAGTGGGTCCTTGTATCAGACAACATAAGGCACCTGTGGTTCCTATAACGTTTTCACACGAACAAAAAATAATTAAAAACCATAATTAAACAGCATCAAAGGAAAACATTGTCTCAATAACCCAAGCATGCAAGGAAACCCATCATCCAAACATGTAAAGCCTAAAAAATAGTTACCCTGCAAAGATAATACAATCCCCATATTACCTTCAAAGTGTACCCAATAAAAGCTAATCTTAAAACTCATATTAGAAATAACACACAGCAATAGAGATACAAAAGAGTTCACAACAAAACCATACAAAGGTATCTTGAATTGGCATACGCCAATACTCCCAAATCTCAACCCCGACATGAGTTTGAAAATCGTTAAATCAAAATTCATGCATTAAACTCATATGATCAACACGGCGACATTACGACCATGCAACAAGAAAAATCACACAATTTAAAATCATGCTTGGGGCTAACAAGACCAAACCCTAATCCAGATGCTTATACAACCATATTCTAATGAACAAACCTAATAATACAGTTACACACACATTCATTCACCAACATGTATGAACCATAGTAAGTGTGCATAACTTTAACCAAGAAAACTTACCGAATGATAGAATAAAAACAACAAGAAGCACTAAGGGAATAAAAGAGAGGTCAAAACCCTAAAATAACACTCTCGTCAGAAAAACTCATCAAAATTTGGTGGGAATTTGGTTGGACTAGTAGAAATTGGTGTTTGGGAAGTTATGGAGGGAGAGAAACCATTTAAAGAGGGAAATAAGGGGTCAAATGATTATTTGATCCCTGATATACACCAAACTTGGTTAATTTTAAAAATTTTGCATTTTGAGGCTACGAAACCCCGCTATGAGACGTAGAGGGCCTAGTCTCGTAGCAGATCTCAACACTAAAAAAAATTAGAATAAGTACCAAGGCACTACGAACCCTACTTTCGACTCATAGGGGAAACCATGAATCATAATGTTGGCTCGTAGTGTGTGTACCAACATTAATTCATCATTGATTCCCTATATGATGCATGACTACGAGTTGTAGTGGTACCATAGCTCGTAGGTTTGCTCGTAGAGGATGCTCCTGATGCAATTTCCCCACACTTTCAGCTCTTGGTTAATACCTAGAAACCAAACTTCAAAATACATAAATTTCTAGAATAGTACAACCGATCCAGTCAAACCTCAAATTACTACCTAATAATTCAAACAACCATCATAGACTTAATACAAGTCAAAAATACAAAAGATACTTGGGTTACCTCCCGAGAAGCACCTTGTTTAATGTCGTGACTTGACTTTGTCATCTTCCATCATAAAAACTCTTTAAGGCTAAAACTTTACACTTAAACTCATCTGGATGTTTCATTGATTGGCGAATGTCAAACAAAACCTCTGCATCATTGACCCTAAACTATAGTTGACTAGAATCTATATCCACCAAGGCTTTCTCAGTGGCTAGGAATGGTCTACCTAATATGATCGGCGCCTCAAAGTCAACCTCACAATCAAAGAATAGGAAATTAGAGGGAAAGATGAATTTATCAACCTTTACTAGCACATCAAAAAGTATTCCATCCTACTTTTTGATATTTCTATCTGCCATAAGCAACCTCATTCTCATGAGAGTAGGAGTACCAAGACCAAGATTTTTGAACTCGAAAAGAGGCACTGCATTTATGCTTACTCCTAATTTATACAATGCTCTTGCAAATTCCACATCACCAATGGTACAAGGAATAGTGAATACACTGGGATCCTTTCACTTTTGGGCAAGGCATTTGGTTATGATGGCACTACATTATTGATGCTTTTGCCAAAGGTATTAGCTCAACGTTTGCTTCTTTGTCACCAAATCCTTCATGTACTTGCCATAACCGGGTATCTTTTCCAGAGTTTCTATAAGGGGAATCTTGATAGATAGTTACTTTAACATCGAGAGGAAGTGTTTGAAGTTTCCATCCTCCTCCTTCTTCTTAAGTCTTGGAGGGAAGCGTGGAGGAAGTTTTGGGATCATCTTAGCCTTTTCTTGCTTTCTCACCTCTTCGCTTTGCATCCTGTCACTCTTGAAACATTTTTCCTCATCCATAACATGGCTATTATTGCCCTTTCGACAAGCTTCATCCTCAACCACCGACATAGAGGGATCTACGGTACTTTTACCACTACTAGACATGACCTCCATACAATTCCCATCATTCTTTGGGTTTTGAACCATATTGCTTGGTAAAGTGCCTTTTTGGTGTTGGTTCAATTGAGAAGAAACTCGCCCAAATTGTTGTTCCAATTTTTTGATCTTTACTAAGTGATACTCTATCTTTTAATATATGCTTAAAATGTTTGTTTTCATTCCTTTTAAGATCTCATCTTGATGTTTGGATCTTTTCAACAACTTGTCAAACATCTCTTCAATCCTCTATGTATTTGGCCCGACATCACGGTTGTGAGGCTGCACAAAAGGAACATTCCTATAATCGTCTTTTCTACTCCATTCGGCATCTAGCACTCTCTCCCTTTCTTAGTAACCACCTTGTTTTTCTCTATATGCACCCTTATGGTTGTAGTTCCAACTTTGATTTCCAAAACCTTGCCTCCAATAGTCTGAGTTAGACCTTTAGGGGTTGTTCTAGAAACCCACTGCTTGGTTACTCACGAAGCAAGCATCCTTGTCAAAGAATAGTTCTTCATACATAGGAGCCTTAGAAGGTTGGTGGGTCACTACTTGTACACTCGCTTGGTTTTGCTTTAAGACCAAATCCATACTTGTGCAAAGTTGAGCAAGTTGTTCCATGATTTCCTCGTTGACCTTTGCTTGCTCATTGTTGATGTTGACCGCACAAGAAGTCTTCATTGCACCTCTCTATCTTTGACCCTATGACCTATTTTTTTTTAACCATTTGCTCCATCGTTGCAGCTATAAATGCAAAAGGTTGTTCAAGAAACATGCCCCCCATGATTGTGTTGGCATAAGCTTGACTATTTTTGTCAAGCACCAGATAGAAAATCTCAACCAAGGAATCATCAATGATATTATGGTCGGGAACTATACTCAAGCATTTAGTGAATCTTTCCCATGCAATACTAATAATGTAACCGAGCAATTGCTCAAAATTATTTATTTGGTCTTTGAGCTTAAGCTTCTTTAATATTGAAAAGTACCTCTGTAGAAACACTCTTTGAAGCCCTGCCTAGTTTGTTATTATACCTGGAGAAAGCTCTGACAACCACATAGTTACATTACCAGTTAGTGACAGTGGGAACACCTACAAACCAACTGCATCTAAAGAAAGATTTTGTGTGCCCATAACACTTTTTGAAATGAAGATGACATTATGGAGATGACGATGGGATTCTTTGAAGGTAACCCTGTGAATAAACCACGGTTTTGGAGCATTTGAAGTAATCCACTAGGCACTGTAAACTCAACATCTGTCGGTAATGGTGCCAATACTATAGCACAGTAATGTCCATGGCCATATGGTTCAAGAGATATTGATT
>JAOTQR010023825.1:40452-73587 GCA_025774065.1 Solanum ossicruentum
CTCAACATCTGTCGGTAATGGTGCCAATACTATAGCACAGTAATGTCCATGGCCATATGGTTCAAGAGATATTGATTCCAACCATAACCGTTTTCGTTGAAATCTCTAAGTTATGGCCTATCATCCATTAGTGGTGGATTCTCCTCTCTTCCCATATCATCATTCATGTTCATTTCTTCCTCAACTGTAATATCCTCATTCACATGAGCCATTCTTCTAGTGATTCGATGGATCTCCAAATTGATCGAAGCTATGGGATTGCCCTAGATCCTTCTATTGAGCATACAACCTAGTATACCTTGAAACAAGATTATAGAAAAAAAAATAAAAATAAAAGTAAAATACTAGAGAATCTAGAAATTAACTACTAGTGAAATCAAGTCCAGAACCTAGTTGTATTCCCCAGCAACGGCGCCATAATTTTTGATGGTTCACGCTCCAACAATAAAGCGGCCACAGTCAGCAATAAACCTAACAAAATAATATGGTTGAATCCATAGGGAATATGGGGATTGATCAAGTTGATCCACTAAAAATCATTTCAAGCATTTATCACTATATTCTCTTGAATAGGATAGGGGGTTTGGTGATCCAAAATGAAGAATAAAAATAAACATTACACGATTGATGCAAGAAGACAATCAAATTGAGGGACAACCTGGGAATTGTGTTCCCTATGATTCATTGATAAAATTACCCTAGACAACATAAGTCAAATTAGGAATTTGCATGCAGGATGGTAACTTAGTTTCTTTCTGCCCTCTTGTGAAGGTGAAGGTTGAATTTCACCATGGCGCTTGATCGGCAACCACGTTGTGCCAGCTAATTGTAACCCATTTGTCCCAGTCAACCTCTCCTTGGTCAGGTTTGGTTTATTAGATGAGAACACATCAATTGAATCCTGTCAGTAACTTCAATTTTCCTATTTGTCACTACCTTGTTTGGGATTGTGATAGTAGGTCGGGTTTGTTGTTGGCCACCACCAAACAAAATTCAAAGTGAAGGGAAATAAATAATGCATACAAAAACCCACCATCAAAGAAATGCATGGAGTCTAGATTATTTTAATTGATGATATAATTCAGAGATTACCCAAAACAATGAAGAACAAAGACACCTTGAAATTAAAAACCAAAAACTTGGATTAATGGATAATGAATACAATGTGATTTTTCAATCCCCTAGAGTTTGTCTTCAAATTATAAAATGAAAATCTACACTAAACCCTACAAAATGTTCTTAGAATATTCAAGAGAGAATATTCAAAGTGTGGAATCTGAGAAATATTAAAAGTCTCTCTGCTAACATCCTAACATTAACTATTTATACTATTTAGAAAAACACCCTAAAAATTAGATAGAACATACCAGTGGCAGCTATTAAGTCTCGCAGATACGACTCATAGGTTGTCCTATGAGTCATAATCCAAATTTTGTAGTCAGTACTAAGTATTTTAGACTTGATTGCTACAAACCATTGTGATAACTCATTGTTTGGGCTACGACTCGTATGCTCTTCTCATAGTCTAGGCCTTTAGTTCTTAGTCCAAAGTTTTGGCTCATTATTTCTTACTACGACCCTACCTATACGAGTCATAATGAGACCTACGAGTCATAGGATTGTCTCATATGGCTGACCTTCACATTGCAACTTCTTAATTTTGCTCATTATTCCTTGTTATGAGGGCACCTTATAACTTGTAGATTGGGCTACGACTCGTAGAGTGGCTCGTATGTCTTGTACTTTAGCAAAATCTGAAATTTTCTCCCAAAATTATACCACCTGTATTTTCTACACAACTAGCACAAAAATACTTAAAAATCATAAAACATCGTATTAAGAACGTACAAAATCTCTTATTTTAGGTATCAAATATGTTATATTTTGACAGCACATCAGTCCGTACCATCCTCCATACGGACACTTACGTTGACAAATTCTATGTATGGGATTACCATTTCGGACCTTCATTATGTGAACATTTTCCAATTGTTTGATCATGGACATGTATATGGTTCATATGGATTGTCATTCACCATATGGTCCTCCTTGAAACGAAAAATTTTAATTTTCAACTCATTTGATTAGTAGTATTTTCATAACTATAGTTTATCATAAGGGTCTTTTGTGACCTTCTATTCTACCTTAGAACTTTCTAATAACCTATACTTTATTCCTCTCATTCAAATTAATTTCTCACATTTAAAATTCCCTCAGGACACTCTTAAAAACTCTCTCAATGAATTCTTGTGGATCTAAGCTTGGGAATTAAGGGAAGACACATTCTTCTTTAAATTTCTTCTTGAATCATCTTTATTAGTTCATGTGTGTGAGATCCATTCTTGGTCCCTTTCAACCAAGAAGACCCAAACCCTTTTTACGTAAATTTCATGGAATTGTGCTTACTTTAAATTTGAGTTTTCGATATTATTGTTTATTAAATTCAATTAAAGTATGGGTTATGCTTATTTGATAATTTTAATTAGATTTAAGCCCTAATATGGTGAATTGCAATGAAGTTATGAAGTTATGAATGTGCATGTCCCCTTTAAAGCTTGATTTGTGCATGGATAATCTATATTATGACTTAAATATGAATTTTACTTATTTCTTACTAAAATTTTATAATGTATTTTTTGATTTAAGTTTGAATCTATAGTATCTACATTATCCTCATCCTATTCATAGCATATGCATTCATAAGTATCGAATTTTATGAAAATAATGAAGTGGGTTAAGCCCAAATATATTTATGACATGATTTTGATTTGATATTGGTTATGACAAGAATGTGATCACATAAATGTCTATGATATTTTTCTCAATGAGCATATTGGGTTTTTACACCTCATTTAGATATTATGAAGGGGGTACTTCTATGCATGGAAAGTATGATATGGATTATTAAGTATGAAGTCTATGAACGATGTTTGGCTTTTAAGTCCAATTATATATTGAAGTGATTTGAAATTACTTGCATTTCATTTGAAATCATGTCAATCTATATGTATTCTTGACAGATGATAATTAGCACCGATATATTGGAGGCATCAGGGTTATCCCCAAGGGTCCTCTCCCTTTTCAACTATGTACCATGATATGTATATGTATATAGTAATCCTCACCGAAATGGGAGGCCAGTAAGTTGCGGTTACAACATCGATATGATATGATATGAATAGAAAACTTTATCCAATATAGGAGACCCATAAAAAAGGTTACTTGTCCAAAATGGGAGGCTCTAAGGAGAAGTATGGTTTGCCTTTTGCAAGGAGACCACCTCTTTTCTAGTGTGGGGATAACATATGGATTTCAAGTAATAGCTCGTTTGGTCTTATATGTTAATTGAGGTCTCATCCCTTCTTATATAAGCATTTGTGCATTTCATACGTCATGAATTTTGTGCCATATTGTTAAACTACACTTCTTTTGAGATATGTCTTTTTCTAAATTTGTGCCCCTTGCCATCTCACATCTAATGTAGGTTTTCGTAAGTCATATGCATTGCATGTCCGCGTACTTAGTAAATTCAATGTGCTAACGCATACTTTTACCTACATGATCTAATCATATAAGGACCAAGGACTACATTTATCCACCGTATGACGGTTAGCTTGAATCTTGAGATTTGCTTATTGTGATGAGTCCTATATTCAAAGGACAAACCACCATTCCTTTACCTTTGGAGATTTTGTTTATGCTATTTACATTTGATGGTGAGCCCAAGGTATGTCTTGGCCCCCGTCCTCTGTTTTGACTAGAGGCAATGTTGGACATCTTGTAAACTACTTTACGTTTATATGTTAAATGTTATATTTGGAAATTATGTGTATGGATATGGATATGCTAAGTGTTGTATTTAGAGATTATTTTTATAGATACGGCTATTAGTAGTTATCATATATGGATTATTTATGATCTTTATGACATATTTATATGTTACGATGTGAAAGATCCAAAATCCCAAATTACCCTTATAGATTGAGTCATACTTACCTGCCCTTTAGTATTTATGTGTGATGTATTATGTGGACCCATGTTACTTCCTTTCCCTATGGCATCCTTGTAGCGTGTGTCCTGATGTGCTGTCAAAATACAACTCTCTTAATGCTTAAAATTTAGTATTTTGTGTGTTCTGAATTCGATATTTTTGGATTTTATGTGTTTTTTGTTTTTAGTTTTGTAGGGTTACGGGTTGGCTAATGATGTGGGGCAAAATTGAAGAAGCTTTCAAGTTTTTGGTGATTTACAAGACGCTTTAACGATCGTAGAGCATTCTATGGGTCATAGAAAAGGTCTTGTGACAAATTCCAGTGAAGGATGATATCGAAAGTTCAGCTATACGAGTTGTTTATAGGAGCCGTAGAGCATTTTGATAGTCGTAGAGATGGGATTCATAAAGATTTCCTTGTAGGACAAGGTGATACAGTTGAAGTATATGAGAGAGCAATATGAGTCATTAATCAGTCTATGACCCATAAAGTGAAGTCGTAGAAGGGCAGTCCAAAATCCTAGAAGCTGAATTCGAGACCCGACTACGATTCGTAAATCACATTACGAGCCGTAGAGACCTTTCATGGAGTCCGTCGACTAGTTTTTCTATTTTTAGGACTTAATTGTAACTACTATAAATAGTACTTATAGGTTATTGTAGGGGGGAAGATGTCATTATTCTGTACTTTTAGGGTTTGTACTTGGAGAACTCAATACCTGGAAGAAAATATAGTGAGGAAACACTTGTTAGGAAATTTGATCTTGAAGGTTGTGATTCTTATTCTTCTTGGACATTCTTGATCTTAGTTTAGTTGGGTGTGTGTTTAATTATGGTTTCTCAATTCATAATTTCTTCATCTACCCATTGCATGAGTAGCTAAATCCATAACTAGGTTGTGGGAACCATGAAGAAATAACTTAGTAAACCCAGGTAATCTGTAGTTCTTGGTATAGGTATATGCATGTATTAATCAATTCTCTTCATTTTGCATGTTTTCTAATGGAGGCCAATATTAGAACTTTCCTAGTGTTAGTAACTGGACTAAGGTAGTAATTAGTAGGAAAAGAGATTGATCAAAGGATTTGATGATGCATTCTTGTCTAATCAACCGAACTGGCCCAAAGGGAGGTTTACTAGGACTTATAGGTAATGGTTAGTATTGGACACTATGGAGATGGGCCAAGTCACATCATGAAATTCTCCTTTAACCTTTGATCAAAGGGCTTGGTAAACATACATTACCATCCTGCATACTATGAACTAGAAAAGAATTAGGTTATTTAGTGTTACTAAGTTAGGGGATCATGGGGAACACAATACCCTAGTTGCTCTCTATTATTGATTGTTTCTTTTGATAGTTAGTTTAGTTTACTTATTGATATTTGCAAATAGCCCTCCCCCCCAACTTTGGTTGAACCCCATGTCTATGGATGTGATGGGAGCTATTGTGCTGCCAACACTACTGGAAGACTCAAAGTTCATAGTATCTAGTGTGTTACTTTAGATGCTATAGAATCGTGGGTTATTTGTGGGTTTACCATCAGAGAATCCAGATAGCTACTTGCACAATATGACATTTGATTGTAAGAGTATGATGGGGACGCAAAATCTGTCCATAGATGTTGTAGGACTTTATGTCTTCCCATTGTTTCTCATAGGCAGTGTTGCATTATGGCTATATGAGCTCCCAAATAGTTCAATCACTAGTTGGGCATATTTACAGAAGGCATTTTTGGAGAGGTACTTCCCTAGATCATAGAAGCTCAAATTGAAGGACCAAACTAACAACTTTGAGCAACTTCCTACTGATTCAATAAGCACAACTTGGGATCAGTTTACTAAATTTTTGAGGAGCATCCCCGACTACAAAATAGTTAATGATGCCTTGGTGGAGATCTTCTACTATACCCTTGACGAGAACAGATGGGATTGTGTTGACACTATCATGGGGGCCATGTTTTTAGATCAACAATTTGCAAGGATTATTGAGTGCATGGAGCAAGTGTTCATGACAAATTATGCATGGGGACAGCGAGATAAGCTTCTATAAAGAGCTCATTTTCTATCAATTTGGGTTTAGAGCAAGCCAAAATTAATGAAGAGATTATGCAACCACTTGCTCAGCTTCGCAAAAGCATGGATGTGGTGATCAAATAGAACCAAGAGAGAGTGAATGCAGTAGTTCACCAATGTCCACGTGCACCGATGTATGAGGAGCCATATTATAAGGAGGAATCATGTTTTGTTAATGATTAGACAAGGGGTTTCCAGAAGAATGCCCAAGGGTCCAATCAGGACTATTGGTGCCAAGGTAAAGGAAACCAAGGTCAGAACTATGGTAGTGATGGAGCTTTCAGAGACAATCGAGGTTGTTACTATGATAGGAAAAGTGGTCTAGATACAAATTGGGATCGCAGAAAAGGCTTCAAAAATAGTCCTTACATGCTACCACACAATCATGACATGGGTACAGGCAATTCCAAAATTCAAGAGATGTTTGACCATTTTTTGAAGAAGGCTAAGACACAAGATGAAACTCTGAGGGGTATGAAATTATATATATCAAGCACAAATCAAAAAATAGAGTCTCACTTTATGGCTTTTAGGTAGCTTGACCAACAATTTGTTCAAATGTCAAATCAGTTGAATCAATGTCTGAAGGGTACATTGCCTAGCAACACAGTACAAAATCCTATGAATGAGGAGCAATGTATGACGGTTACAACTAAAGGTGGCAAGAGCACTATTGATCCTCCTATGCCGTTTGATGAGGAAGATATTCGTGAGGAGATGGTTGTAACAAAGGATGTGGATGAAGGAGATGGTCGTGGTAAGAATGGGTGAGTGAAGTAGCTAAAGCAGCACAGAAATTTAAGTTCGTCCCTAGTTTTCCTCCTCCTTTCTCTCAAAGAATCAAGAAGTGGGAGGAGAAAGGCAAGTTCAAGCACTTTTTCTCCATTCTTAAGCAACTACATTTCAACATCACTCTCATTGAGGCTTTAAAGAAAATGTCGGACTATACCAAGTATATGAAGGTCTTAATCACCAAGAAGCGTACTGTAAGTCAAGAGCTTTCTCAAGAGTTTCAACATTGCAGTATTATCACTACAAAGTCCTTATCTCAAAAGTGTGAAGATATAGGTGCTTTCACCATACCTGGACTATAGGTGATTTGGAATTCGCAAGGGCACTTTGTGATTTATGTGCCAGTATCAACTTTATTCCTCTTACAGTCTAGAAGATGCTTAGATTTGAAGCTCCTACTCATACTAGCACGCGATTGTTGATGTCAGATAGATCAGTGAAGAAACTATGGGCATACTCTATGATGTGTTTGTAAATGTGGAAAAATTTATATTTCCTATAGATTTTGTGATCCTTGATAGTGAGGTTGACTTCGACATCCCAATCATCTTGGCAAAACCATTCCTAGCTACCGGATAAGCTCTAGTGGATATGGAAACTAATCAACTTAGGTTTAGATTGAGTGATGAAAAAGTTGTCTTTAATATCCGTCAGTACATGATCCTGATAAGCTCAAAGGTGAGGTTTGGGAAATTCATGAAGTCTAGTAACCAATTTGCCTAAGTCATGCCACAATAACAAATCAGGCGCTACTTGGAAGGCAACCGAAGGATTTTGATGTTATAGCATAGTTATAGGCTTATTTTTAGTTTTTGGATTCATAGGTAGTTGAAACGCCCAAAAACACCCTGGAAATTTGCCTAAAAAATGTCCATAATCGTAATTTTCATATATCTCAAAATTTGTACATGATATAAAAAATCCAACTTCATATTCTTGATCAGGGGCAAAATTGAGTGGAAATTGTGTATAAAGCCAATTTTAGAGGACCCATAGTGAAATTTCATTTTTACAAAAAAATAAAAACAGAACCATGACGTGAACCCCTCGTGGAGGTATGTTTGCACTTCTTTAATTTGTCATGTTTGTCCTAAGACATTGGGGTCTTTGCCCTATGCCCATATATGCGTAAAAATGCCTATACATACTCATTTTTCAACTCTATATCACTCATGACACTCTGAAAACCCTTTGTGTCACTTAACCAATTATTTTCTCCATATTCAAGTGTCCAAAGCTTAATTTCAGATCTCAAGAACTTTATTGAAGCTTCAAGTTCTCTTAAATCTACATCAAGCAAATCCCCAAATTTGAGGTATGTGGGTTTCAACCATTGGGTCTTTTCACCCATGGTGCCTAATCTTTCTTTTTATAAAAATTTCATGTTCCCAAGTTTTATTACTTACTGGTATTACTTATTATGAGTTATGATTACCAATCATGTTGGGGTTTTATGAATTGTTGATTGGAAACAAATGTCTACCTATTTCAAGATTATACTATGAGATGGTTTGTCTATTGTGGCTATGCATGTTTTAGGTTATGAAACTATAATCTATTATGAGATTTGATGATGGATTTCAAGGTATCTTACACGAGGGTTTTATTATATATTGGTAGATTGATTTACATTAAGTTTTCTTGCATTACTTTACTCTTGAATTGCATGATTTTGGAGTAGCATTACACAACCGCCAAGTATTTGATAAAATGTCTTGACAAGGATTTTTGAGCTATTGATGATCTATTGCATGGATTATGAATCAAGTGACCATATGATTATTAAGGGACTGTATGTATGTATTGACTTCATGAAAGTATCTATAGTGTTGCAAGTTTACTATACCTTGTTGGGGGGTGGCATGCCCAATCATTTTGTTGAGGGGATGACATGCCTTGACCACCTCTTCAAGGGCTAACATGCCCGTACTACAACATCGATGGGTTACCTTGACCACCTCAATAAGGGATGACATGCCCATGCTTACACATCAAGGGCTATGTACCTTAACCACCTTGTTGGGGGGTAACATGCCCGTACTACCACGTTGAGGGGTAGATAACTCAATCACCTTCCAAGAAGGTGACATGCCTTGGACTCTGAGTAATGGTTACTTGATCTATGATTATGGTCTTCTCCCACACATGTATTATGTTCTATACAAGATATATTATTTATAAGTATGTTTTACTTCAAGCATTGATCATGTATGCCATATTGATATTCTACTCATCCCTTGCTTATGATTATGCATTTTTACTATATTGGCTTATTTCGTGTTCCATTGAATTCAACATAGTTAGTACATTCAAATATACTGACACATTTTCTATGCTTGCATAATGTTACCATGTAGGAACTGGAGCACGTCACAATCATCCTCCACATGGCTAGTTTTGGCATGTTGAAGATAAGATTTGGTGTGTCCTCATGTTTGGGGACACTAGCTACACTTCTCTTTCTATTGTTATCTCTTTATGTTGAAAAGTTGATACTATGAGGGCGATTCCATAAAGTGTCTTGGCCCCCGCCCTAGAGGTGTTGTTGGAACAATTGATGTAATTATGCTTTGATCTTAACTCTTGAATGTTTTATGATTATCGAAGACTTCCCTTAATCCCATTTCCATTCTTTATGTCTCTTTTTATTGATGTTTTGCTTTTGCAAATAAGGATGTGTGATTGCTATGCTAAGAGGCTTGTTTAGGGTGTCTTCGGGTCCCCCATTCACCGTGTAACATCTAAGCCCTAGGCTTGGGCTGCGACAAACTGTGTATCAGAGCACTAGGTTATTAATGGTCCTCAAAAAACAACACACCGCATCAACTAGAATCCTGTTCATGCTGTGAGGTGCACCACAACTATGAGTAAAAACTATGAGGCATTTTAGGAAATATTCCACATCTTCATGATCTATTTTGTGCTACAGAAGTTATGTTAAGGATTTTTCTCTAACAAATGTTCTTTGATATTCTAGTTCATGCCTATTCAAGGAGGAAGACTAAGGAGAGCCCAATCATCCGAGGAGCAACCGACTCCTCCCTCTCCCCAAGCTCCTTAAGATGGGAGAGAGGCCTATGATGAGCTTCGTGATGCTATCACCATATTGGCTCATGCTATGACTAACCAAATCAACATAGGGGCCCAAGCTCCTCATGCTCTTAATTCGGCCTTAAGGGTGAAGGATTTTACTAGAATGAACCCACCGGAGTTCCGTGGATCCAAGGTGGATGAGGATCCCCAAGAATTCATTAATGAGGTGTGTAAGGTGTTATCCATTATGGGGGTTAACTTGGAGGAAAAGGAGGAGTTGGCGGCCTGCTAAATCAAAGGGGTGGTTCAAATATGTTTCACTCAATAGAAGAAGGATAAGGGGAATGGTGATGGTGTAAAAGCAACATTTCTCAATTAGTTCTTTTTTGTTAAACTGAGGGAAGCGAATGGATATGAAACTAAAGCAAGGGTCTATGAGTGTGAGTGAGTACGCCCTCAAGTTCAACCAACTCTCAAAGTATGCCCCTCCATTAGTTGTCAAGCCGAGGTCTAGCATGAACAAATCTGTGTCGGGTGTTTTTGACTTGGTGAATGAGAAGTTTCATACTGCCGTGCTCATTGGTGATGTGATTTTGTCTCGCCTCATGACTTATGTCAAAAAACTAGAGGGGGGAAAAGTTGACAAAAATGAAAAGTGGTGAGGCCAATAGGGCCTGTTTTGAAGGTGGATTTCAAAATCCCAAGGGTGGTAGGTTTCCTCAAGGTGACAAGTTCCCAGGCCAAGGATCATCCAATGCTCCCAATGAAAGGTTTGCTGATGACAACCGTATACACCAAAGGTGTTGTAGGAATCATAATGGCCTATGTTTAAAGCACACTAATGCTTAATATGGTTGTGGTGATGTGGGTCACAAGGTGATTGATTGTCCTCGTGCTCAAAATAAAGAAAGAGATGGTCGTTCTAAATGCCAAGGTGCGAATGCGGGTCAAAAGTGTAGAAGAGACCAAAAAAGGGGTGCTCCAAGGCAAAATATGTTCTATGTTCTTCAAGGGAGACAAGGGGTATATGAGGTGCCCGATGTCGTCACTGGTTTGTTAAAGGATTTTGATTTTTATGTATATGCTTTGATAGACCCGAGTTCTACTCTTTCTTTTATTACTTGTTTTCTTGCCAAAAAGCTCTATATTATCACCAAATTGCTGTGTGAACCTTATGAGGTGTCTACCCCCATTAGTTAGTCCATTGTTACTAAAAGAGTCTATAGAAATTTTCCCGTGTTCATTTTGCATAAAATCTTGCCTTGTGATTTTGTTGAATTAGATATGGTGGATTTTGATGTCATTCTTGGGATGGATTATTTGCATGCATATTATGCTTCTATTGATTTTAAAAGACATAAGGTCAAATTCCAATTCCCTAATGATGATATCTTTGAGTGGGAAAGTTGTGATGTGGTGGTCAAGGGTAGATTCATTTATCGTCTTAGAGACCAAAAGTCTATTTCTAAGGGTTGCATCTATCATCTTGTGAGGGTTAGGGATGCTGAGTCCAAAGTCCTACCTATAGAGTTAGTTCCAATGGTTAATGAGTTTCTTGGTGTCTTTCCTAATGAGCTTCCCGGTGTTCCTCCCGAAAGGGAAACAAACTTTGGTATAGACCTTCTTCCTGATACTCAACCCATTTCTATTCCCCCTTACCATATGGCCTTGGCGGAGTTGAAGGAGCAATTGTAGGATTTGTTGGAGAAGGGTTTTATAAGGACTAATAAGTCACCTTGGGGTGCACCATCATTGTTTGTGAATAAAAAGGATGGTTCTCTTAGAATATGCACTGATTAACGACAACATAATAGGGTCAGCATAAAGCAAAAGTGCCCTCTAACAAGGATTGATGACCTTTTTGATCAACTTCAAGGGGATAGTCACTTCTGTAAGATTGATCTTTGGTCCGTGTATAACCAAGTGAAAGTGAGGGAGTGTGACATTCCCAAGATGACTTTTCAGACTAGGTATGGGCACTTTGAGTTTGTGCTTATGTTCTTTGAATTAACTAATGCACCAACTATATTTATGGATCTTATGAATAGGGTCTTTAAACCCTACCTTGACTTGTTCATGGTGGTTTTTATTGATGATATCTTGATTTAATCCCACAGTGAGGAGGAGCATGTGAATCACTTGAGGGTGATATTGAAAATCTTGAGGGAGGAGAAGTTGTATGCTAAATATGAGTTTTTGTTGAAAGAGGTTGAATTTTTGGGACATGTGGTGTCTGGTGATGGTATTAAGGTAGATCTTAAGAAGATGGAGGTGGTTATAAATTGCCCTGGACCTTTGACTCCATCGTATATTAAAAGTTTCTTGGGTTTGGCAAGTTATTAACGGAGGTTAGTAAATAGTTTCGCTTCTATTGCTTCTTGCGTGACCAAGTTGATCCAAAAGAAAGTGAGATTTTTGTGGACCGATGAGTGTAAAAAGAGTTTCCAAACTTTAAAATACAAGCTTGTCTCCTCTTCTATCTTGTCTCCACCGGAAGGGTTAGAAGGGTTTGTTGTAAATTATGATGCCTCAAGAATTGGTTTAGGGTTTGTTTTGATGCAAAATGGTAAGGTAATAGCGTATGCCTCTATACAACTAAAGTTGCATTAGAAGAATTATCCCACTCATGATCTCGAATTTCCAGCCATTGTATTTGCTTTGAATATTTGGCATCATTACTTGTATAGGGTTCATGTTGATTTGTTTACCGATCATAAAATTCTCCCATATGTGTTCTCCCAAAAAGATCTTAACTTGAGATGAAGAAGGTGCTTCGAGCTTCTTAAAGATTATTATATAGGTATGCATTATCACCCCGTAAAAGCTAATGTTGTGGCTGATGCTCTAAGTAGGGTGTCTATGGGTAGAATAGCTCATATCGATGATGGTGGCAAAGAGATGGCTAGAGAGGTCCACCTATTGGCTAGATTGGCGGTTAGGATGGAAGAAGTTGATAATGGTGGTATAACGGTTATTGATGGTTCTAAGTCTTCCTAGATATAGGATGTAAACACAAAACAAGATCTTGACCCCACCTTGTTAGAGTTGAAAACCTTGGTGAAGAATGGTAAAGTGGAGGTGTTCTCCCAAGGGGGAGAAAGTGCCCTTAGGTACCATGGTAGAATGTGTGTGTCGAGTGTTGATGACTTGAGGAAGAAGATTTTAGATGAGGCTCATAATTCTTCCTATTCTATTCACCCTAGTTCTACAAAGATGTATAGAGATTTGAGGAAAGTGTGTTTGTAGGGTGGTATGAAGAGATACATTGCCAATTACTTATCCGGATGTCACAATTGCCAACAAGTGAAAGATGAACATCAAAGGTCGGGTGGCCTAGCCTAAGCTATACAGATTCCTACATGGAAGTGGGAGGAAATCAACATGGATTTTGTGGTTGGGTTGCCTAAGACTAGAAAACGTTTTGATTCTATTTGGGTTGTAGGTGAATGAATGAAAAAGTCGGGTCACTTCTTACCGATCAAAACTACTTATGGTGCCAAAGATTATGCCAAATTGTACATTCATCAGTTGATTAGATTCCATGGGGTGTCTTTGTCCATTAATTTGGAATGTGGTGCTCAATTCATTTCTCACATTTGGAGGTCTTTCCAAAGAGGTCTTGGTACCAAGTTAGAACTTAACATGACCTTTCACCCTCAAACGGATGTCCAACTCAAGAGAACTATCCAAACCCTTGAGGATATGCTTTTGTTTAAGCGTTTAAGGGTAGTTGTCATGAAAATCTGCCACTCATTGAATTTTCTTTCAACAATACTATCACTCAAGCATTGGTATGGCTCCTTTTGAAGCTCTTTATGGTAGGCATTGTTGATCACTGATTGTGTGGTTTGAAGTGGGGAAAATGGCTTTGCTAGGTCAAAATTTTTTCATGGAAGCCTTGGAGAAGGTGAGATTGATAAGGGAGAGATTGATAACAGCCCATAGTAGACAAAAGTCATATTTCAATGTGAGAAAAAGAGATCTTGAATTTATGGTTGGTGATTGGGTTTACTTGAAAGTCTCAGCTATGAAGGGTGTAGTTTGATTTGGCAAGAAGGGAAAACTAAGCCCAAGGTTATATGGGTCCTTCTAAGGTTTTGAGGAGGATTAGTAAGGTGGCCTATGAGTTGGAGTTGCCCATTGATATGAATATAGTTCATCCGCTTTTCCATGTGTCCATGTTGAAATAGTGTGTGGGTGACCCTAGTACTATAGTGCCTTTGGATGTTGTGAATGTGGTAGAAGATGATTTGACTTATGAAGAGGTTCCCATAAAAATTTTTGATAGACAAGTGAAGAGGTTGAGAAATAAGGATGTTGGTTCCATCAAGGTCCTTTGGAGAAGCCAACAAGTTGAAAAAGCCACATAGGAAGTTAAGGCGGACATGCAAAATCGTTACCCATATCTCTTCCATTCTACTTAAGCCGGAGGTATTAATTTGTGTTCCCTTATATGACTTCAAGTCTTAATAGAGTATGTGGTAGTATCGAATATACTAAGAATGTAGGATACAATGCAACAAGTGATAGGCAACATAATAAAAATGCATAAGCATAAACAAGAGATAGTATAATATCATTATGGCATGCATGATTAATACTTGAAGTAAAACATACTTGCATAGAATATGCATGTGTAGGAAAGGACTATTATCATAGACCAACAAAATTATTACTTGGAATCCAAGGCATATCACCCCCTTGAAAGGTGATCGACGTATCTATCCCTCAAAGTGGTAGTATGGACATGTCACCCCTCGACAAGGTGTTCAAAGTATATACCCCTCAATGTGGTAGTACGGGTATGTAACCCCCGACAAGGTGGTCATAGTACATACCCCTCAACGTGGTAGTACAGGCATGTCACACCTAAACAAGGTGGTCAAAATACATACCCCTCGATGTGGTAGTACAGGCATGTCACCCTCTGACAAGGTGGTCAAAGCATGTCACCCCTTTATTATGTGGTAGGGCATGTCACCCCCCTAAACAAGTTGTGGTCAACTTGCAACACTATAGATAATTCTCAAGAATTTAACACATATAACCATTCCCTTTAATCATCATAAAGTCACTTGACTTATAAGTTATCATACGCTATGCAATAGCTCATTAATAACTCAAGAATTCATGTCAAGATATTTTATCAAACACTTGGCTGGTGAGTAATGCTAGTTCAATATCATGCAATTCAAGAGTGATATCATGTGAGAAAAGTCAAGGTATATCAACCCACCAATACATAGTAAAACACTCATGCAATATAGCTTGAAATCCCTCATCAAATCTCATAGAAGATCATAGTTTCGTAGCTCAAAACATATAGAATCTTAATAGACCAAACTAACTCATAGTATAAGGTTGAGGTACATAAACATGCATATTTAATCAACATTTCATAAAACCAGAAAATATTTCATTCTTATAGTATATAATAAAAGATTTCCATAGATAATATAACTTGAAAATATGCAATTTCATAAGATAGGAAGATTAGACACCACGAGAGAAAGGACATAATGGTTGAAACCCACATACCTCAAATTTGGGGATTTCCTTGATGAAGATTTGAATGAGAACTTGAAGCTTGAATGAAATTCTTGAGATCCGAAAATGAGTTTACGACACTTAAATTTTTGATAGAATATTTGGCTAAGTATTAGAGATGGTTTTGAGAGTGTCTTGAGTGATATAGAGTTGAAAAATTACTAAGTATAGGTGTTTTTATGTATATGAGGGTATGGGTCCAAGACCCCAATGCCTCAGGCAAAAATAGTAAAAATAAGGAAGTCACAACACTACTCAGCGATAGGTCCACGTCGCAGAGCCAATGCGGATGCGCATTGGAAATTGCAAAGTTGGTGAAAATAAAATTTCACTACAGGTCCTCTAAAATTGGGGCTATACCCATTTCCCACTCAATTTTGCCTTCCTATCAAGAACATAAAGTCAGATTGTTGATATCACACATGGATTTTTTTATATATAGAAATTACAATTATGGAAATTTTTTAGGCACATTTTCCTGCATTTTTAGGGCGTTCCTGAAGTCATCTGTGGCAAGATGCTCCCATGCTTGTCACTATCTTCCTCTTCAGACTGGGAAGGTCTAGCAACTAGAGCATGAATCCACTTAGCTTTGGTGGCTACTCTGGTTTGTGGTACAGAGGTTGTTGGGTCTGGCCGAGCATCAAGTATCTCTAATAAGCCACTCAGCTTAGGGGACTGCTCCTCACCAGAATGCTCTTCATCTGAAGTCTCATCCTTGAGCTTTCTCCTCAGAGCCTCAATCTCAGGATGTCTACCTTTCGGGACCATAGTACTTAAAATGTAGACATTAATGTACCATGGTCAGCCCCAAGAAAGAAGAAATTGAATACAAAAGTCATCTGAGTTTAGTTGCAGAAGAGATTTACGAAAGCCCCTTTACAAGTCATAGTGAACAATACGATTCACAAAGTACTCTCGTAGACTAGCAGTTCAAAGCAATTTATGTCACTGGGAAAGTCTATGAGACCTGGTACAAATCGTAAAAGTGACTTACAAGTTGTAGACTGGGGTCATAAAGAACTCAATTCAATAATTATATTCAAGTTGGGATCTACGAGATATATCTACGAGTCATAATATGATCTACAATTCGTAGAAAGTCTCATCTGATAGATACTCAAAAAATATCAAGTGTCTAGAATTTTCCACAAGGGGCAATTATGACTCATAGATTTCTCTATGGGTCATAAAAGACACTCGTGGACCAGAAATCTCAGTCAGTTGAGTTTCTAAGTCAATCACACGGACCCCAAAAGACATTTTCAACAACTAATTCTACTATCATCGAAGCAATAACACACTCACTCACGTGATTTCAATATACAACTCTACCCCTAACAATTTCAACATATATTCACCCCATCAAAAATGATTAAGCATGAATAAACCTACGGTTCTGACCATTCCTATTGGACATACGTAAAATCATATACCCATTTTAACACCCATTAATTCATCAAACTCAAACCATTTAACATCATTCAGTAACAAATAAGGTGGATGATTCAATGGGCACAACAATTAACAATCACAAGTCCACAATACCTAATTATGGATTTAAGTGATCAATTAACCGAAGGCAACCCTACTTCAAATAATCACAATTCAAATTCACAAAAATGTTACATGTCTAAACACCAAACCCATCATAATCAACAAACTAATCAATTAAGGACAAGGCTAATTAAGGATAAAAATTAAACCAGGAATTTACCAAAAGTGGAGATTAACTTGAAGAGAATAGAAGTGGTGAATAAGCACAAACCTTAGGGTGGCCGGAAATCTAGCCACAAAATTTAGCGCCAGTGGTTGGAAATCAGAGGGAACGAGAAAAATTGGATAGGTTTGGTAAATTTAAGTCAAATAGAGGTCAAAACAATTTGACCCTTCCTTTTATACTTTTACTGGGTCGACTGATTAAATCACTGGGCCTGGGTCTACGAAACTCAGATTACGAGTCATAGATGGATCTATATTTCATGAGTCATGGTTTTGTAATACCCTCAACACTTAGTAAAATTTCAAAAACATACCTAAGTCCACGATACCTATTCATGACTTGTAGTTCGATTTACAAATCGTAAAATTGGCTTATGGAATGGAGTGCACAAATTCCTACTTACTAGAATTTTCTACTAGATGGGGTATGAGTCGTAGACTACTCTACGACTCATAGACCCAGATGTATAAACTGAACCTAATGCTTTTCTCAGCCCAATTTATTGACATAGTCTTGTACCTGCATATTCTCCATGAAATACTAATGATGGTCACGCTCAAATAAGAAAGCGGTCACTATCAGTAATTAACCTAACCGAGGTTAGAGTCGAATCCATAGGGAATACAGGGCTTCACTATAGGATTTCACTACTAATCATTCCTATTATGTATAACTATAATCTCTAAAAAAAGGGGCGTTATGATTCAAAAACAACATAAAATAAATGCTAACTAGATTACGAGAAAATGATCAATTTTGGGAACAACTTATGAATTGTGTTCCCTATGGTTCATTGACACAATTACCCTAGATAACATAACTATGATTAGTGAATTGCTTGCAGGATGATAACTTAGGTTCTTCTAGCCCTCTTGTGAAGGTGAAGGTTGAATTTCACCATGGCGCTTAGTCGGCTACCATGGCGTGCCAACAAACAGTTACCTATTGTCCCAATCAACCACCCCTTAGTCAAGTTTGGTCGATTAGATGGGAAAACATCAATCAAATCTTGTCATTTACTTCCCTTTTCCTATTCATCACTACCTTGGTTAGGATTGTGACAGTAGGCAAGGTTTGATGGTGGACCCAACCAAACAACATTAATCATAAAGGGAAATAAACAGTACATGCAAAACCCCAATCATAAATATGCACAAAACCTAGGTCATTTCAAGTCAACTACTCACGGTTCCCACAACCCCATATTGTAGGTGCTTAGATACTCATAACCAAAGCAAAACACACAAAAATGCAAATAAGAGACAGTTGAGATTTTCACCAATAACAATGAAGGAAATAGGCACCAAAAGTTGCAAACCCACAAGCATGGTTGATTAACAATGCGTACAAAAGCAAGTTTTTCAATTTTCCAAAAAATGAGTCTTTAAGGAAGGAACAAAATAAACTACTCTAAGACCTAAGAAAATCTAAAAAATTATCTTCGAGTAGTGTCTCTGGTCGAACTCTCTCAAAATAACCTAACTTAAACTATTTATAGTGTGTACAAAACAACCCTTAAATTTATGCAGAAAAGACAGCTTGCATCTGACAAGTTTTGCAGTTATGACTTGTAGGAGAACCTATGAGTCATAGTCGGGGTCTCGTATCAGGATCTTGGCATCTTGGACAAAACTGGTATAACCCATATGTATGATTCATTGCTAGGGCTATGACTCATAGGTTGATCTCGCAGTCTTAGTCTTCAGTTTTTGGTCCAATATTTTGGCTCTCTGATTCTCGCTATGAGTCCACCCGTATGAGTCGTAGAGTGTCTTACGACTTATGGGCTGGGCTCATAGGAGAGACCTTCACTTGGCATATTTTTAATTTTTAGTCTCTAATTCCTGATACGACATAACTATGACTTGTAAGTGGGCTCGTATGCCCTATGCTTCAGTGAAATCTGCAACTTTTCTTCAAAATCATGTCAACCTAACTTTTCTACAAGATTAACACAACAACACATCAAGACACTAGAAAGTCGCTTTAAGAACTCACAAAATCCTTTGTTTCAGGCACAAAATATGTTGTATTTTGACAGCATATCATCACCCTCAACTTAGAATTGTTCCTTTTCCTCAAGCGACGACTCGATCTGCACATATAAAGAGAAATACATAGCAATTGGGCTAATGGCATACATATCAACTTCTATGATTTGGGTACATAACTACCATTTTCATAATAGGATTGTAAAATAATTTAGCAAATAGGAACATAATGAGATACCAGGCAATCTAACCATGATAAGCTAAGAAGCTTCAACCTTCCATATGGCATAGTCATATACTAATCAAGTAGTGCAAATGCCCTCACTAGAAAGAAGTCCATTATACTCACTCAATAACATTAAGAAATCAGGGACTGAGGAAGCATTCTCACTCTCACAATTTAAATTAATGCATAATGACTAACACCACAAGCTTTCCCCCATACTCATTTTTCGGTTTAGTTCAAAAGTGGATCACGATCACTTTAGGACTTATAAGCTTGTCACATGGGCTCATCGGGCTTTGATATGGTATTTTGGGCAAATTGTGACTACAATCTATCCTTAAACCATGTTGACCAACACTTGTTTGCTTTCATACTCCAACCCTTTCACCAATTCCTCCCTTATTTCCCCCTTTTTAAGCTCTTCCCCGGGTTTATTCTTTCACTTTTCAGCTGTGCCTTCATTTTGAGCTCATTTTTGCTAATATTTTCAACTAAAGGCACTCTTTTCTTTCTTTTTCTTCACCCAGTTTATAGTTATTCATTTTCTTTCTTTTCACCTTAACTAATTATCTCATTTTTCATCCTTTACCACAATAATGGCGGCCCTCAACTTAGGCATTTAGCCTAAAGTGAAGTGCACAATATTTATGCCTCAAACCAGGGCCACCAATGCAGCCAGCCTCAACTTAGGCTTTTAGCCTCAACCAAGATTCATATGTTCAAGGATAGATTAAGGCCAATATCAGGGTATTTTATCAAAGGAGGTGAGGTTAGCAAGGTGTCAAGAAAAAAATATGAGTACATGAGAAGCTCAACCATTCGGAACAAGGGATTCACTAGTTCATTTGGTGGGTTATTTAGGTAAAAGTGGGCTTACTATCAGAACAAAGGCGTAAGATCACTTTCAAATCAACCAATTCACCAAACCAATCTTAGAGCACAAGGGTAAGTTCTGAGTCCATACAATGATACATGAATGCAATAAAATAAGCTCACAACACACATGCAATTTGTATCCACAGTCAAGTATAGACTCACATGTCATGCTTTCAGTCTGATCTTACCTTCACAATATCAAAACAAACATTGCCATATACCGCAAAATTCTATGAATGCATCAATAATCACAACCTCAAAAATTTTAAGGGTACCCAATTTTGCATAAAAATATTTAAAGAAATTTTAAGAGCTATATATATGTTATAAGATAACATTACTATGTATTTATAAATTATCTATACTTCCTAAAACATGTCGGTTCAATAAAAAATTAAACATCCACAAGAAAGAATAAACACAACAAGAAAACCTTGGGATAAAAAATATGGGAAGCTGTGGACATGAGGCTACTCAGACTTCACCTTAGTCCATAACTTCCACCACCCCACAAAAAGATGATACTTTATCATCAAAGTAAAGACAAAACAAGAACAAAACATTATAACATAGATATACATACATACATTCATTAAAAACCAAAAATAAACATTCAAAGTAAAATTAAAATTAACATCCGATATGAACATAATTAAAACACAACCAAAAACCACATATAAACAAGATTGCCTAAAAAGAGACCAACGTATCCAAAATGTCAAGGTAAAACTGGGACCAAAAGAAGTCAAACATATTGGTGCTCATGCACTATTCTCGGTCTGATTAGTGGGGTCCTGAGGCTGGCTCTCCTCCTCTACTGTAGTGCCGAAAGTACCCTCTCTAAGCAGGGTGTGTTGTGCTCTCTCTCTCTCTTTCTGTGCATAACTACCAGCATAATCTACTCCTGCACCACCTCTATAGGTATGGCATCCTCCTCCTATCTCAGCTTCTTTGGGGCCAGCTCTGTGTTAGCATGCTCAAGGGTCCTCTTCCCTCGGGTGTCTGGACGGTGGGCGAGCCAATCAAAAGCCTCATCACCTCCCTGTGCTACCTATGGGGCTGTAATTGGGGCTACCAACAACTGTAATAAATCTACCTTGAACCTTGCAAACTCATCAATCATCGTACTCATGTCGGTAGTTCTAGCACCCTTGAGTCTCTTCGGGACTCTAGCCTCGAATACATTGACCCGTGCATCAACTGCTCGGACTCTATCATCTAATTACCCTTGAGTCTCTTCGGGACTCTAGTGCCTGTGGTGACTAGAGGGGAATCTTGAATCCGCGGCTTTACCGAGAATGGCTCTGGGATAAAAGATGGGATAGCTCTCTGTAGGGTGATTGGGTTCTCATCAGCCTTGATTAGGCTGGGGTCCATTGTGTGCAAAGACTCTACATGAGGATCCAAGTGATGAGACACCATCATACCTGCTTCCTTGCAGAATCTATGAATCAGAATGGGGAATGGCAATGCTTGATGGGTGTGGACTGCTGACCCGTGGATCTGTTCTTCCAAGACGTGAGCCCAATCAATTTCATACCCTTCCAAGATGCTCGCTAAAATTACGGCCTTCTCTAATTTGATCATATTTTCCTTGAATGTAGGCTTGATGCACATCCGGATAATAGACCACCAGAATTTTGCTGTAATTAAGAGATGGACCTTCAGAATGTGCTTGGCATGGTCTGTAACCCATATTGGCTCGACACCTTCCTCGTAATTTTGGGCTGCTATCCACCTTAGTAACTTCATTCTCACCCCAGCATCATTCTGATTAACTATTTTTCTCAAGTCTGCCATCCTATGGTCATATTTTACGATGGAGTGTAGGGCTTTGTATTTTGGCCCGAATCGCACCCTTCGAATAGTCTTTGCTGAGATGTTGACTCTCACCCCTGACCAAGACTTTTCTTAATGATGATACATGAATGGGCTTCATGATCCTTGGAAGGTTGCTGCTACAGTAGCATAATATGAAGCATAGAATTCCTAGACCAAGTAAGGCGCATACTTTCCCAGCACTTGTGATAACCATCCTAATGCATGGTAATCAATCTCTTCTTCTAAACATGGTATACCCTTCAGCCGAGAATCCATCAACCTTGCCTCCTAGTTAAATCTCCAGACTAGCCTTCCTTGATCGTTTAGCTCTAGCCCTTTGTGATATATTGATTTCATGCTCGGAACACACCACCTTGTGTCTTTAGGGATGGTGGAGGTGACTATGTATGATAAATCATCAGGCTATAGAGGGAAAGTCTCTTTGGAATGAGCCTAAGAAACCTCAATAGAATCTGCATTCGGAGTGGAATCATCATCATCTAACTCAGTTTCTTCACCCTCCTCATCAGATTGGGAGGGGCTGCTCACTTCCATTGGCACCCTGGTTGATTGTACTCATGCCAATAGCATATTCGCTCCTGGAACAAGGTGCACTTGCATCTCTTCTATTGACTGTTCCTCCTCGGAGGACTCATCTCTTAGTCGATGACCTGAAACAGAAGTAGCACCTCGTAGTCCTTTTTAAAAAATTTTCTCTGCATGTATGTTAAAATGTGAGTGACAATATGTTGTATTCTAACTAACAAGTATCAAAAGGAATCGTTACATAAGAACATTATAAGTACTTGGATTAAAAAGTTAAACCAGATGCAAGGCTATATATATGAATTATAGATACAATTCGTAGGATGACCTACAAGTCGTATTTCAGCCTCATAGAACCATCACATAAAATAAAAAGCATTCTGGGATAAGCTCCGAGGCATTGAAACAACTCGTAGGGTGCGTCTATGAGTCGTAGCCTTGGCTTGTTTCTCATTTCATATATAGTTAGAGAAGTCAGATCAGGCCCACAAGGTCACCTTTACGACTCATAACAGATACTACGAGTCGTAGATGTTTCTCGCCTCAAAAATGATAAGGCACCTTGGATGACTATTTCCTTCTATGTGAAGTCACCATGACTCGTAGTGAAAGCTACGACTCATGGTGATTCTTTCTAGAAGAAAATAGAAGGCATCTCAGATGTCTCCATCTTTTCCATTGAGACCAACAATCACTCAAGTAAGCATAGAAATTTGTAACACAAAGGCATGGATGACACCGTAGCAAATCTAAACTTTCTTCATCACTAGACAGAACAAAGCAAAGCAAGAATCAAACCTTAACAGTTCTAAATTTTTTCAAAGGTATCAGCATCATCACATATTTTCATGTAACAGAATAACATTCCTCAACCAAAAAATTCAGTTCCACATGATCTTCAATGATAACGACTAATAAAGTACACGACAAAGAACAAGATCATCATATCAAGGAGGCAATCATTTTTGTATCACACTCTTCTTACTGTTACAATTACCTTCACATGACTATGCTCTTAAGGCATTTACCCATGCATTCATCAGACAAGAGTTTATTCAAAGATGAACCAATTTTAACTAGGAAAACTTACCAGATGAATGAATGAATGATGAGAAGAAGAAAAAGTCAGCAAAGTTCTTCATGCACACTATAATTTCTAGGGAATTCTAGTAGGTGAAAAATATGAAGGGGTATGAATTAATGATAGGGGAAGATGGGGGGAGTTATCAACTGAAAGGAGACTCTTCATAAATGGGCATGAAGAGATAAGAGATACAAGTCTCTTAAAATTCACAAAGGTTCATACTTTAAAATTCTACAGTTTGGTCTAACGAGACCCCGATATGAGTCACGTGATGTCTTATGGCTCGTAGTCCTAGTCTCGTATATTCCCAACACTTGGGAAAAATTTTATTTCATACTTGATCACTACGAACCCCACTTACTACTAGTAATGGGTCCTATGAATCATAAGGCTAGCTCGTAGTGTGGGTGCCACCTTCTAATGCTCATTGTTTCTCTCTATTAAGCATGACTACGAGTCATCACCGTAACTACGACTCATAGGCCTGCTCGTAGAAGCTACCTCAAAGTATGATTCATCAAATTTTTAGCTCTTGGCTTGTTCCCGCAACCTATCACTTAAAATGCACCAAAATACTAATTGATGCAACTGGTTCAAAGTCTCAACAATTTCAAACACATCTTAACTTTAGTGATCAATAGTTAAAATATGATGAAATATCTAAACATAAAGCAACAAACAAAAGAAGCTTGGATTTCCTCCCAAGAAGCGTCTTATTTAACGTCGTGCTTGACTCAGTCATTCATGATTACTCAGACTTCCTCATGGGCTCTATCACTATTCCTTCTACTTTTCCTTTGTTCATCTTACACTATATCTATTTGCTTAGTAAGTTGTTCCATCCTATCACCCAGACTTTCCATTGATATAGTTTGTTGTTCCACTTTGTAATTACATTTGAGGATGTCAAACATTATCTCCCTGGCGATGTCATCTTACTCAATCACCTTGGTCAGGAATTATTCAATAATATGCTCCATCTGGGTTATTTGATCAATGATATAATGCTGGTGGGGTAACCTCGTCAAATATGTAGTATTTTTTCTTTTGGTTTCACTAGAGGCTCCTGTAGATGCGCTAGTGGTTGGTTCAGCTTGCCTCTGAAGGGGTTGGTAGACTATAACAACTGCAGATAGCTTGTCCATGTATCAATTATCTCATTAAATAGCTGCCTTAAGAACTCCCAACACTCTCCTCCGAACAATGATCAGCCTGCCCATATAATTTAGAAGTTAGAGCTTGATAGAATCTAGTTGCCAATTCATCATCAATTAGACCATGGTTCTGATTTGCAGCCAAGCACTGTTTATATCTCTTCCAAGCCACTACTAAAGGTTCTCCTAGCACTCTTTTGAAGTTACAGATGTTGTTTTGTAGACTTTGCATGTTGGTCTCCTTATAGAAGTTTCTAAGGATAACTCTTTGTACCTCTCCCTAGTTTGAGAAAACATCTGTTAGGAGGATTGACCACCATTCTGCAGCTTCATTCTAGAGATTCATGGGGAAAACTTGGAGAGCCATAGCCTCCCAAACAGTATATCTTATCCCAAGGACCTCACTAAATGTTTTATTAAAATTTTGTAGGTGAATTTGGGGATCCTAGGACTTTTTCCCATGAAATAAGGCAAGCCTCTTTAAAGCTTCCGACAAATCAGCTGCAATGTAAAGCTTTTGCTCGGCCATAGTGCCAGCAAACCTATTCTGAGAATTGCTAACAAAAACATAAAGAAAAAGTAAAATATATGATACTCTAGCAATTAACACTAAAATTAACTAATAGTGAAATCAAATCAAACCTAGTCGCATTACTCGGCAACGGCGCCATAATTTTGATGAAAGTCACGCTACAATAAGACAGTGGTTGCTATCAGTAATTAACCTAACTGAGGTTAGAGTCAAATCTATAAGGAATACATGGCTTGACTATAAGATTTCAGTACTAATCATTCCTACTATCTAGGACTACAATCTCTAAAAAAAGGGGGGGGGGGGTTGTGATTCAAAGACAACATAAAATAAATGCTAACTAGATTATGGGAAAATGCTCAACTTTGGGAAAAACTTATGAATTGGGTTCCCCATGGTTCATTGACTCAATTACCCTAGATAATATAACAATGATTAGTGAATTGTATGCAGGATGGTAACTTAGGTTCTTTCAGTCCTCTTGTGAAGATGAAGGTCAAATTTCACCATGGTGCTTGGTCGGCTACCATGGAGTGCCAACTAACTGTTACCTATTTTCCCAGTCAACCTTCCCATTAGTCAAGTTTGGTCGATTAGATAGAAAGACATCAACTGAATTTTGTCAACTACTTCCCTTTTACTACTCGTCACTACCTTAGTCGGGATCGTGATAGTAGACAGGGTTTAGTGGTGGCCACCACCAAACAACATTAATCATGAAGGGAAATAAAAATACATACAAGACCCCAATCATAAATATGCATAAAACCTAGGTCATCTCAAGTCAACTACCCATGGTTCCCACCACCCTAAGTTGTGAGTGCTTAACTACTCATGGCTAAAGCAAATCACACAAAAATGCAAACAAGAGACATAGTTGAGAGTTTCACCGATAACAATGAAGGAAATAGGAGCAACAAGTTACAAACCCACATGCTTGTTGATCAACAATGCATACAAAAGCAAGATTTGCAATTTTCTAGAATGAGTCTTTAAAAAAGGGACAAAATAAACTACTTTAGAACCTAAGAAGATCTTAAAAATTATCTTCAAGTGGTGTCTCTGGTCGAACTCTCTCAATATAACCTAACTTAAACTATTTATAATGTGTACAAAATAACCCTATAATTTATGCAGAAAAGACAGCTGGCATCTGATAAATTTCGCAGTTATGACTAGTAGGAGAACTTACGAGTCATAGTCGGGGTCTCGTATCAGGATCTTAGCATCATAGACATAATTGGTACGACCCATAGGTACAAGTCATTGCTTGGGATACGACTCGTATGTTGACCTCATAGTCTTGGTCTTCAATTTTTGGTCCAACATTTTTACTCTCTATTCTCTCTACGAGTCCACCTATAGGAGTCATAGAGTGTCTTACAACTCGTGGGCTGGGATCGTAGGAGTGACCTTCACTTGGCAGATTTCTGTTTGGTCTCTAATTCCTGCTATGACACAACCTATGAATCATAGTGCGAACTATGACTTGTATGTAGGCTCGTATAGACTATGTTTCAGCAAAATCTAAAACTTTTCTTTAAAATCATACCAACCTAACTATCTTGCAAGATTAACGAAAGAACACATCAAAATACTAAAAAGTCGTTTTGAGAACTCACAAAATCCTTTGTTTCAGGCACCAAATGTGTTGTATTTTGATCGCGTATCAAATAAATTATTACCCTAGATACAACCTAGCCAATGTCAAAAATTGCAATCAAAACAAGTAAAAACAACTAGCTATGAATCCAAAAACTGAAAATAAACCTATAACTATGCAATAACATCAAAAACCCTAGGTTTCCTCCCAAGTAGTACCTAATTTATTATCGCGCCACAACTTAGGAAAATTGGTTACTCAGACTTCACCATTTACCTAGACTTCACTCTTGAGCTCATATGCCTGCTTCATGGACTGGCGGATATCGAATACAACTTCTTCATCATTCAATCTAAATCTAAGTTAACCAGTTTCCATATCCACTAGAGCTCATCCAGTGGCAAGGAATGGTCGTTGAAAGATGTTTAGGATGTCAAAGTCAACCTAACAATCAAAAATCTCAAAATCTACCAGGAATATGAATTTCTCTGCTTTAACCAATACATCATAGAATATCCCTACAGGCTTCTTCACTGTTTGATCCACCATAAATAACCGCATGTTAGTAGGAGTAGGGGCTCCCAATCCAAGCTTCTTGTAGACCCCAAGGGGCATCAAATTGATACTTGCACCTAAATCATATAATACCCTTACGAACTCCATATCACCTATAGTGTAGGGTATAGTGAAAGCGCCTGGATCTTCATGCTTCTTAGCTAAGGACTTTGTTGTTGAAGCTCTTAAGAAAGGTCCTGACTCACAGTACGATGTTTAGAGATCATGTCCTTCAGTCACTTGGCATAGCCCGACATATTCTCCAAAGCTTTAATGAAAGGAATGTTTATAGATAGTTGCTTAAGCATAGAGAGAAAGTTCTTGAACTTTCCTTCCTCCTCCCTCTTTTTGATTCTTTGAGGGAAAGGAGGAGGAGACCTAGGGATGGGCTTAAACTTCTGCAGCGCTTTAGTTGCTTCACTCACCCCATCCTTACCATGATCGTCTCCTTCATCCACATCCTTTGTTGCAACCATCTCCTCACAAACATCTTCCTTATCAACCAGCATAGGAGGATAAATAGTGCTCTTACCACCTCTAGTAGTAACTGCCATACATTGCCCTTCATTCTTAGGATTTTGCACCGTGTTGCTAGGCAATGTACCCTTCTATCATTGATTCAATTGAGTTGACACTTGACTAAGTTGTGGCATTGAACTCCTGAGGTTGTGGAATGTCCTCCAAAGGAGGTGGGTTCTCATTCCTATCATCATCATTATTACTCAGATTCAAAGTTGAATTGGCCACGTTGATATTTTCTTGGGTCATTCTTCATACAATTTGTTGGATCTCTAGATCAAATAGAGTTAAGGGAATGCCTTGACTCCTATTGTCGGGCATACACTACTCGTATACCCTACAAAGGAATAAAAACAAAAACAAAAGTAAAACAAAGGGAACAAAGAATTAATACCCAATTACAATTACTAGTGAATTCAACTAAGTCTACTCGTATTGCCCAGCAATGGCGCCGAAATATTTGATGTTTCCTAAGTTAAATTTCTCTTTTAGAGGATAAAGCGGTCATTGTCAAGAAATAAAACCTAACCAAGGTTATGGTCGAACTCAAGGGTATACATCGACTCAAGACAAATTCACTAATAAGCAATTCAAGTCGTTAACCAACTCAATTACCCAAAGGGGGGCGGGGGTAGTTCGCAATAATCAATAAGAAAGTAAACCAAACTAACTATCATTAGAGATAATTAATAAATGTTAGAAACTAGGATATCGTGTTCCCCATGATTCCCTAACTTAGTATCACCGAATAATTTAATTCTTGTCTAGTGTATAGCATGTAAGATGGTAATTTAAGTTCACCAACCCCTTTGCTCAAAGGTGAGAGGAAAATTTCAGTATGTGACTTGGCCCATCAGCATAGTGTGCAGTACTAACCATTACCTATAAGTCCTAGTCAACCTTCCCTTGGCTCAGTTTGGTTAATTAGATGAGAACACATCACAAAATTCTATTAATCAATCTCTTTTCCTATTTATTACGACCTTGGTCCAGTCAGTAACGCTAGGAAGGTTCTAATATTGCCCACCATTAGAATACATTAAAAACGAATAGAATTGATTAATACATGCATATACCCATTCTAAAAATTGCAAATTACACAGGTTTACTAAGTTAATTCTTCATGATTACCACAACCCTAGTTATGGATTTAGCTACTCATGTTATGGGCAGATGAAGAAATTATGAAATGAGAAAACGTAATAAAACATTTACCCAATTGAATTAAGATCAAGAAAATCCAAGAAGAATGAAAATCACAAGCTTCAAGATAAAATTTACCCACAAATGTTTTTTTAATATCTTCTCTTCCAAGTATTAAGTTCTCTAAGTACAAACCCTAAAAGTACTAAATAATGATGTCCCCTTGTACAATAATATAAAAGTACTATTTATAGTAATTACAATTCAGTCCTTAAGGAAATAGAAAAACTAGTCGGTGGACTCTACGAAAGGTCTCTACGACTCGTATTGTGTGTTACAACTCCTAGTTAAGGTCTCGTAGTCAGCTTCTGGGATTTTGGACTTCTCTTCTATGACTCAAATTCATGACTTGTACAATAATCTATGACTCATAATGCATGTTCATAGGCTTTAGCTTCATCAACTTGTCCGTCACTGCAAATCTTCACATAACCCATCAATACGACTCATAGAATGCTAGAAGACTCGTATCCCTGTCTTGTATAGCTGTCCTTCAGATTTCATACTTCACTAGAATTTGCCACGAAATTGCCTGTACGTCTCTTAGAATTATCTATGATTCTTAGAAGATCTTGTAAATCATCAAAAACCAATAATCGACCACTATTTTTCCAGAAATCATGGCCAACCTATCTTCCTACAAATCTAAATTTAAAAGCACATAAGACCCATAAATATCGCATTAAGAATGCACAAAATCCTATGGTTTAAATCTCAAAAGTGTTGTATTTTGATAGAACATCAACTTATGAGAAGACATTTCTCACGACGCAAGCCTAGGGCCTAGACGTGACCGGTGAATGGGAAAATCGAAGGAATACCAAACAAGCCTCAGAGCATATTATCACACATCCTTGGTCACGAAAGAAAAATAAATCAACATAAGAAACATAAACAAGGGAAATTGGGACTGTGGGAGAGAGAATAGCTTGAATAACATATGTGAGTCATAACTCAAGCATAATACATATCTTGTCCAACAAAACCTTTAACATAGATCTAAGTAGGGGCCAAGACAAGCAACCAGGCTTACCCTCATAGTCAAAGTATGCCAAAAAGGAAAGTTTGTCTTTATTATATAGCATAAGACCATAGATATTTCCCTTGTACATAAGGACTCACCAACTAGCTTGAATGGATGCCACTAGCCATGTGGAGGAGGATGATGACCAAATGGAGCACCGATCTCTACATGCTAACATCATATAGGCATATAGTATGCGCTAATACATTTGAATATACTAAGTATTTAGGATGCAATGAAACAAGAGATAGGAATCATAGTCAAAATGCATAATTATAAGCAATGAATTAGCATAGTAACAATATGGCATGCATGATCAATGCTTGAAGTAAAATATGCTTGTAAGTCATTCCAATTGCATAGAACATAGTACATAAGTGTTGGAAGAGACTCCAATCGACATAGAATAAGACCAAGCAAGCTACAACATGGAATTCTGATGATTACCCCTCACCGGTAAAGAGGTTGTATACATACTAGGGTAAATCATACTTCAAACTTATAGGAACATGCCCCAATTTCGTATGAAGTAACCTTTCTTAGGGGAACTTGACCCAATTTCGAAAAGGATTTCATTAAGAACTTCACCTTATGGGAACACGACCCAATTTCGAGAAGAATGTCAAGAGAAAGTGTACTAAGCGGATCAACTATTATTGCAAGGGTATAACATAGTCCTAATGTGGCATATAGTTCAAGGAAAGAGAGCAAACACTCAATCCATGGGTTCTAAGTTTAATCCCACGGAATACTTATAATAATCATACTGTAGTAACTTACAAGAAACATAGAATCATGACATGAGTAACTCTAAAACATCCTTGACCTCTAATGGTTAGTCCAACTTCAAACATAAGAATAGTTCATCACCAAATATTACCCTTGTGTCAACATCAACACTAAAGGGCTCACAAGAGGTAAAATCTTTGAAAAAGGGCTTAAACTCGGCTTTACAACATCATCAACATTTTCATGAGTTAAACATATCTTTAGAAATCTCATAATCACCATACCAATAGATCATCAAAACCTAAAGAATCCCTAAAATGACATTTTATCAAACACTTGGTGGGTGTATAATGCTAGTATAAAATCATGCAATTCAAGAGTGAAATCATATAAGAAAATCCATTTTAAAACTATCAATCAACATCTTGCAACACCCTCAAGCAATATACATCAAAACCCCTCCTTAAATCTTACTATAGATCAAAGATTTATAGCTCATACCATAGCAAAATAGTTACAAATTCATATTGCTTTAACATAGTTCATAGAATTATTTATACTAGTAAATTCATTTGTACAATCAACTTTAAATCATGTAAATTAAGTAAAAAGGAGGTTAGGGAACCATGGGGGAGAGAAACTAATGGTTAAAACCCACATACATTTATCTTGAAGAATTTCTTGAAAAGGACTTTAATGGAAACTTGAAGTTTGAAGGAATTCCTTAGATTCAGATGAGGGGTTTGGGACTTGAATGTTGAGAGAAATATTATTCTAAATATTTGAGTGAGTATTGGAGAATGATTAGGATGATATGAGGGTGAAATAAGGCTAAGTATGGGTATTTTCAAGTATGGGAAACCTTAGGCCCAAGATTTGAATGTCTTGTACCAAAGTAAAAAACATAGTACCAAAATAACACTGCTCCGCATCGCGTAAGCGATGTACATTACTCACTGGAATTTGCATTTCTGCACATATGACTTCTACAAAAATGGGCATAAATTCTTCATCCAAACTAGGAATGAGGTGAAACTAATTGCATTTGAAAGCTAAGTTAAAGAGCTTTAATTTTATAAGTTGTGGGCCACCCAGCTATTTATGTGCTAAGAGGTAGCCCCTTTGAATTTGACCATCCTAAATCGCATTTTTGCGATTTTTGGATTTTGATACAGTTGCTCTAAAATTTGGGTTAGACCCATTTCCCACTCAATTTTGCCCCCTGAAGAAGAATATAGAGTCAAATTTTTAGATTATGGAAATTATGATTTTGAGAACTTCTGAGGCATATTTTCGGGCACCTTTTTGGATCGTTTCAACATTGGAGGTAGAGTAGAGTCAAAAAGACCAGGAGAAGCTAGATTTGTTAGAATGTGAGATCGTCGATGTAGTGAAAGTGACATCTATTCTAGACTATTCAATGATAGGCACATCTGGCGTGAGAGAGCCTGAGCCTGTAAGGCCTGACATTAATCTCGAGAGCACACCAGTAGATGAGGATATTGATGCCCCTATGACTGCTCATCCAGCTCCACCACCACCACAGTAGGATTGACATGACAGCAGGATTCTCATACTCACTACTTTCTCTAATGCTTACTCTTCAATTGCCTCTTGCATATTGAGGGCAATGTTTATTCTTTTAGAAGGGGGTGAGCTTGAGGAATACCCTATCTTTTGTATGACTGATACTTTTTTTTATTTTGGATAAGGATGTTTTATTTTGATGTTGATACAGTGATTGATATGTATACTATTCTTAATTTTTTGGGTTGCAAAGAAGTTTCATTTTGCGTTGTAATAGAGTAATATTTATTTTGGCTTTTCATTCTTCTAGAGTTGAATGAATGTGCAAATGATGTCCTCGAATTTTGATCTTTGGCAAACCCCAAGCCATGCAAATGTTAATATTGTGTCTCTAGTCCTTAGAAATCTGGGCATCGATGTTCCATATCTTTGATTCTGATGGTGCCATGGATAAGGGACATTAACTCACTAATTAGTCTTTTCTTGATAAATCAATCCTTGAATGGAATTTAAAAATCTTGAGTTGACTATGTGACCAATTGATCTTAGATATGAGATGATCAAAAAATTGCAAGTGTGCTGC
>JAOTQR010023825.1:82719-101013 GCA_025774065.1 Solanum ossicruentum
GTCCTCAACTCCGAGGACATACTTCTCTTGATTTATGCTATGTATGGACTCTTCTTATGTTGGATACTTATGGATATTAAGGTCAACCTAGAGATTGTCTTGGCCCTCGCTCCTAAATATGTTGTAGAGGTATTGTTGGAACCTTATGACATGTTAATGTTATACTATTGGTTTCTTATGTTTCCATGGTATCAATGATGTCCCTTAGCCCCATATTTCTCCTTTTTCTATCGGGTTCCCCGTTATCCGTGTCACATATAAGCCCTAAGCTTGGGTCGTGACAGTTGGCCTTGACCGTCGAATGGTATTTCGCAGCACAAACCTTCACATATTTGCAAAGGAGTATATAAGCAAATTTAGAAAGGACATTGTACACTGTTCATTCTATATCAGAACAATTACTCTATAGTAGTAGTACATAGAACTTACCTCTTAGAGCACAGGAGATGCTAGGGTTTTGAGGCTTTTCGGTATCAAATTAGCAAAGATTAGCTACTGATAATCAACTAATTTATACTCAATCTTGTTACCCATGACTTCCGCTACTATGTAGGGTATTCAATCTTTAATTTTTAACATGTGTGGCTAAAACCCCCTTGTTAGGGGTATGCATTTGATATGGGTCTTTAATTTTCCTAATGGGTTTATGATATCTTGACTTCTCTATAGATGATTTCGGTGAATTTATATCCTTTCCTAAGTTTAATGTAGAACTATTATAGTGTGGACCGGATATCAGGTTTCAGTTGATATCCACATTCATAGATTCAATGGCCAAGGTAGTGGGAGTTTTGTTGTGACTTCTTAGGCCAAGCGTCTCCTCGGTGGTCTGCGTGTGATATCTTAGCTGATTAATATGAAACACCCATATATCAAAGGTGATTTGGCTTGCAAGCAACCCAACCTATTCACTCAACATCAACTCATATAATTAACTGTCAAGACCCATGTGATAGATTATATCCCGTATTTGCACATCTTTAACATCTTCCCATAATAGCTATTTAATTTGTTAGTTAGAACTTGTTAGTTGAACTCTATTTCGATCATGGCAACCCCCAGATCCTACAATTACTTGGTCTAATAAGTCACTTCTACCTTGAAAAATGATTCCTTGTGGGATCGATCCCAACCTCTTAAATTAGATTACTATTCTGATGATGACCGCCCCTTTTGCCTTTGAATAGTCCAGTTGAGCGATATCAAAAATGACTCCATTGCTGGGGAATTGGTGTTTCATATTGGAAGGGTTTATTGAGCTTTGTTCTCATAGTTAGAATTCCTTTTATTGTTTTCTTATTATTTTTGTTGATTGAACAATAGGTGTAAAGATGTAGGATGATAAGAGTTTTCATGGTTAGAATATTGAGGACATGAATAGGATGCAAGATGTAAATTAGGATGAGGCTGACAGCATAAGTGCCATCCAAAAACCCCCATAGGCTAGAGGAGTTAATTTCCATGTAACGAGCAACATATTGCAACTTCGGCCATGAAGATCTTCATGAATACTTGAGGAACTTTCTTGATCTATGTCTCCCGTTCAACTTCAGGAGAGTGAACCAAGAAGCTATTCGACTAAGATTATTTCCCTTCACCATCACTGGAGAGGCTTTGAGGTAGCTAACGGAGTTACCTTGTGATTCTATTACTTTATGTAAGGAGCTATAAAATGCATTACTAGAGATATCTTTCCCTCCCTCAAAGATGATTAAATTTAGAAAAAGTACTAAGAACTTCAAGTAGCTTGAGGGTGAGTCGTTGCATGAAACATAGCTCTGGTTCTGAAAGCTCTTGCTTCAGAGCCCTAACCATTGAGTTCCAGAACATATGTTCTTGCAATACTTTTACATGATCTTGATGCTGCAAATAAAGGAATAGTTCATCAGCTTGTGAGAAGAGGTTTATTGACACAATCATTCACGGAAGCTTGTAAACTTTTGGGTGGCATGACAAAAATTAATAGAGCATTGTACACAGGAGATGATGTAGTACCTTCAAGCCACATAGGTCTTACCAAGGAGCATGTTAAAGAGCAAGAGAGGGATGAGAACATGGCTAAGATGCTAACCTAGCTTGATCTTTTTACCAAACACATCATGGGAGGAAATCACAAGAGTGTGAATATTGTGGGAGCTACCGGAGAGTTGATGCTTGAAGGTGCACCGTTTGAAGGTGGTTACAATGAATAATGTCATTACATGGGTAACAAAATTTTGGGTTTTGGAATGACTTTTGAAAGGACACTCGGGAATCAAGGTTGGAACAACAACTCAAGATGGCAAGATCAAGCATGGACTGATCCACCACAAGTTGGGGGTTGGCAAAATCATTTGGGAAATAGTTACATTCCACTGCATGGTAAAATGAAGGTAGCAAAACCAGTTGTTAATCATGAGGATCCTCGAACTGAGGATATACTGATATGAATTTTGAGTAAAGTAGAGGCTTCAGACAATGCCCTAAAAGAAATGAAATCATATTTTTCCCATCTGAGTCAAACTATGATGTCTCATTTGGCATCCATTAAACATTTGGAGACTCAACTAGGAAATATTTTAACTCGTTTGAATACACATCCTAAGGGAGGCCTACCTAGTACACAGTGGACAATCCAAAAGGGAATGACTAGCAGTGCTTTGCCATACTACTTGAAGTGGAAGGTCTGCTGAAATGACTAAACCATTACTTGTCGTTCATGAAATTTTGAAAGAGGTAAAAGAAAAAGAAGATATGATTGTTTATGACATTCACACCCCAATAAGAAAGCGGTCTCTGTCACTAATTAACCTAACCAGAGGATAAGGTCGAATCTACAGGGAATATGGGGATTGACTATAGAGATCCACTACCAATCATTTCAAGCATCGATTACTAAGATCTCTAAATGGGGGGTTTACGATTTAACAAAAAAATAAAAATAAACACTAAACTACTATGCGAAAGACACTCAAATTTAGGGAAAAGTTGAGAATTGTGTTCCCCATGATTCGTTGACTAAATTACCCTAAAAAAACATAACTCTAATTGGGAATTCGCTTGCAGGAAGATAACTTTAGTTCTTCCATTCCTCTTGTGAAGGTGAAGGTCTAATTTCACCATGGTGCGTAGTCGGCAACCATAGTGTGCTAACTAACTATTACCTGTTGTCCTAGTCAACCTCCCCTTTGTCAGGTTTGGTTGATTAGACGAGAAAATATCAATTGAATCCTGTCATTTACTTCCCTTTTCCTATTCATAACTACATTGGTCAGGATCACGATAGTAGGCGAGGTTTGGTGTTGGCCACCACCAAACAACAATCAAACTGAAGAAAAATAAACAATTCATGCAAAACCTTAATCAAAGAAATGCACAAAATCTAGGTTATTTCAAGTCAACTACTCATTGTTCCCACAAACACAAGTTATATGTTCTTAGCTACTCATGGCTATGGTAAAATCAACAATAATGCAAATAGAGGACATAGTTGAGAGTTTACCCAAAACAATGAAGAAGAAGAACACCACAAGTTGCAAACCATAAGCTGGGATTAATGGAGAATGAGTACAATGTGAGTTTTGCAATCCCCAAAATTGTGTCTTCAAATTAAAAAAGAGAATCTACACTAAACTCGAGAAAAATACTAAGAATATTCAAAGTGTTCTCTACATTATTCAATGTATCCACTATCCCTAAAAAGAACTATCCTTAAGTATTTATACTATTTACAATTTAACCCTAAAAATTAGATAGAAAAGACAGTTGGTCGCAGGTATGTCACACAGATACTACTCGTAGGGTAAACTACGAGTCATAATTGGGGTTTCGTAGTAGGCCTTTTGCATTTTGAACTTGAGTGTTATGACCCACTGGTACGAGTCGTTGTGATGATGGTCACGCTCCAATAAGAAAGCGATCGTTATCAGTAATTCACCCAACCGAGGTTAGGGTCAAATCCACATGGAATATAGGGTTTGACTATAGGATTTCACTATTAATCATTCCTAATATCCATAACTACAATATCTAGAGGTGGTAGGGTTTGTGATTCAAAAACAACATAAATAAATGCTAACTAGATTACAGGAAAATGCTCAATTTTTGTAATAACTCGGGAATTGTGTTTGCTATGGTTCGTTGACTCAATTGCCCTAGATAAAATAACTATGATTAGTGAATTGCATGCAAGATGGTAACTTAGGTTCTTCCGGTCCTCTTGTGCAGTTGAAGGTCGAATTTCACCATGGCGCTTGGTCGGCTACCATGGAGTGCCAACTAACCATTACCTATTGTCCCAGTCAAGCTCCTCTTGGCCTGGCTTACTCAATGAAATGGGAAAACATCAACTGAATCCTTTCATCTACTTCCCTTTCCTATTTGTCACTACCTTGTTCGGGATCGTGATAGTAGGCAGAGTTTGGTGTTGGCCACCACCAAACAACATTAATCATGAAGTGAAATAAACAATACATAAAAAACCCTAATCATAAATATGTAGAAAACCTAGGTCATTTCAAGTCAACTACCTATGGTTCCCACAGGACCAAGTTATGGAATCTTAGCTACTCATGGCTAAGATAAAATATACAGAAATGCAAATAATTGACATAGTTGAGAGTTTCACCAATAACAATGAAGAAGATAGGAACCACAAGTTGCAAAGCCACAAGCTTGATTTATCAACAATGAGTACAAGGCATGATTTGCAATTCCTAAAATGAGTTCCCAAAGAAAATACTAATCTACTCTAAAACCTAAGAAAAGCTTAAAAAATATCTTGGAGAAGTGTCTCTAGTCGAACTCTTCAAAATAACCTCACTTAAACTGTTTATAGTGTGTACAAAACAATCCTAAAATTTATGCAGAAAATACACCTGACATCTGATAAATTTCCCAGTTATGATTCATAGGATGACCTATGCATCATAGTCGGGGTCTCATGTCCGGATCTTGGCATCTTGGACAAAACTGGTATGACCCCTAGGTATGAGTCGTTGCCTGGGCTGCGACTCATATATTGATCTCGTAGTCTTTGCCTTCAATTTTTGGTGTAACATTTTGGCTCTCTGATTCTTGTTATGAGTCCACTTATATGAGTCATAGTGTGTCTTACAACTTGTAGGCTAGGTTCTTAGTAGTGACATTCACTTGATAGATTTCTAAACTTTTGGTCTCTGATTCCTACTTCGACACCACACTATGACTCAGAAATCATACTTAAGCAGTACAAATCCCTCTTACGATTCGTAGGACATCCTACGAATTGTAAGGTTGGCTCATAATGTATGTGTCTACTTCAGATGCTTACTGTTTCTCCCTACAAGGCATGACTACAAGTCCTAGTGAAGACTATGACTCGTAGGCCTACTCGTAAGAGCTACTCCTAGTCCAATTTTTCCAAATCTTCAGTTCTTCCATTTTTTAAACTGTAAACCAAGTCTCAAAGCATAGATCTCCTTAAAATTATTACAATTACATCATTGTCCCTAAGTTTAAAACAAAGCACTACTACTACTCTAAGTCTTAAACAGGCAAATAATTAGCAAAATGCTTGGGTTGCCTCCTAAGAAGTGCCTTATTTAACGTTGTGGCTTGACTTTGTCATCTTTCTTTGTCAACTATGATCGTGCATCCACACCTCACTCTTGTATTCATCTACGTCTTTCATGGATTGGCGGATATCAAATAGAATATCTGCATCATTAACCCTGAACCGTTGCTGACCTGAATCCATATCCACTAGTGCTCTCCCAGTGGACAGAAAAGGTCTCCCAAAATGATGGACACCTCAAAATCAACTTTGCAGTCGAGAATCACAAAATCTACCAGAAAGATGAACTTATCGACTTTAACAAGCACAGCCAAAAGGATTCCCTTCTGCCTCTTCATGGTTTGATCTTCCATAAACAACCTCAATTGTGTTTGGTAGAAGTACAAAGGCCAAGCTTTTTGAACACCGCAAGAGGCATTAAATTGATGCTTGCCCCTAAGTCGCATAATGCTCTTGCAAATCTAACGTCGCCAATAGTGCAAGTTATGTTGAATGCCCTGTGTCTTCCCTCTTTTGAGCAAGACATTTAGTCATACTCGTACTTCTTTTTAGAGTTCTTGTGAGAACTCCTAAATTAATATGCATTTCTTGATGACTAAATCCTTCATATATTTAGCATATTCAGGCATTTTCTCCAATACTTCTAGGAGATTGATAGTGATGGAGAGTTGCTTCAACATTGAGAGGCAGTGTTTGAATTTACCCTCCTATTCCTTCTTTTTGAGCCTTTGAGGGAATGGAGGAGGAGGTTTTGGGATGGATTTCACTTTGTCATGCTCTCTTATCTCTTCTTGTTGCATCCCAATGCCCTTCAGATCTTCTCTCTCAACTTCAACTTCACTACCAAGACCTTCTCGATGACTTCATCCACCATAATTAGCATAAAGGGATTTATTGCACTATTTCCACTCGTTGTCATCACTGCATGCAATGCACTTCATTCTCCGACTTCTGAATCATATTGCTTGGAAGGGTGCCCTTTTGGCGTTGGTTCAATTGTGAAGACACCTTCCCAAATTATTGTTCGAGTGGCTTGATTTCCACTAAATGAGACTCCATCTTTTAATTGAAACTATAGATATCTACTTTCATTCCCTTCAAGGTCTCATCTTGATGGTCTGCTCGCTTCAAAAACTTTTCAAACATATCTTCGATCCTAGAATTGCTTGATACGTCATCACGATTGTGTGGTGGCACATAAGACCGCTTTTGCAGCCTTCTTTTCTCCCCCATTCAATGGCTTGCACTCTCTCTCTCATAATATCTGGCCCAATCACGGTTTAAGTCTGACATTGATTCCCAGAACCTTCCCTCCAATTGTCCGAATTGGACCCTTGGGGGTTGTTCCGGAAACTCGCCGCTTGGTTGTTTACATAATAGGCATCCTCATCAAAGAATTGATCATCATATATAGAAGTAATTGGGTGTTGTTGAGGTACTTCCTTCATGCTAGCATGGTTTTGCTTCATAACCAAATCCATGCTCGTATGGTATTGAGCAAGTTGCTCCATAATCTTTTCATTCACTTTTGCTTGCTCACTATTTGTGGTAACTGCACAAGAACTCTTTGTATTACAAGGTTCACTCTGACCCCATGCTCTGATGGTCTTCACCACTTGCTCCATTCCTTCTACCACTGACTCAAATGCTTGATTAATAAAAATAGCTCCCATGATCATGTTGGCACATGCTATTATCATTGAGTGCTCTATAAAAGATCTCAACCAAAGCATCATCAACAATCTTATGATCAGGGACCATTCTCAAGCATTTGGTGAATCTCTCCTATGTAATACTATGAGAGTCTCTAGGCAATTGCTCGAAGATATTAATTTGGTCCATAAGCTTCAACTTCTTCGACCTTACGAAGTATCTTTCCAGGAACACCCTCTGCAGTTGAGCCCAACTTGTGATGGTATCGGAGGGAGTTCAGACAACCATATTGCTGCATTGCTAGTTAGTGACAATGGGAACATGCTTAATCCAACAACGTCAGTAGAAATATTTTGTGTCCCCATGACATTTTTGCACGCGAACATGAAATTTTGGAGATGACGGTGGGGAATCTCTGACGGTAAACCGGTGAAAAGGCCTTGGTTTTGGAGCATCTGGAGCAATCCACCTGATATAGCAAACTTACCATCTACTAGTAAATAGGGAAGTACTGTAGAACTGGTAACATCTATTGCCATAGGGTTTAGTCAGTATTGATTCGAGCCGTAAGCATTTGCATTAAAGTCTCTTAGCTGTGGCTGGTTAACCCTTGGTGGTAGATTCTCCTCTCTTCTTAAGTTTCCTCATTCACATGCATATCCTCCTCAACATCAATTTCCTTATTCACTCGAGCCATCCTTCTTGATAGTCGATGCATCTCCAAATTTAGGGGAGTTAAGGGATTACCTGGGCTCCTTATGTTGGGCATACAACCTGATATACCCTATAAAAGAAATCAAAAAACAAAAAAAAAACTAAAGTACAAGAGACTCTAGAAATTAACACTAGAATTAACTAATAGTGAAATCAAATCAAACCAAGCCATATTCCCTAGCAACGGCACCATAATTTTGATGATGATGGTCACGCTCCAACAACAAAGCGATCGTTATTAGTTATTAACCTAACAGAGGTTAGGGTTGAATCCATAGGGAATACAAGGCTTGACTACAGGATTTCTCTAATAATCATTCCTAGTATCATGACTACAATCTCTAGAAGGGGGGGGTTGTGATTCAAAAACAACACAAAATAAATGCTAACTAGATTATGGGAAAATGCTCAGTTTTGGGAACAAATTGGGAGTTGTATTCCCCATGGTTCGGTGACTCAATTACCCTAGATAACATAACTTTGATTAGTGAATTGCATGTAGGACAATAACTTAGATTCTTTCGGCCCTCCTGTGAAGGTGAAGATCGAATTTCACCATTACGCTTGGTCGGCTACCATGGCGTACCAACTAACCGTTACCTATTATCCCAGCCAACCTCCCCTTGCTCAGGTTTGATCAATTAGATGGGTAAACATCAACCGAATCCTGCTATCTACTTCCTTTTTCCTATTCATCACTACCTTGGTCGGGATCGTGATAGTAGGCAGGGTTTGGTATTGGCCACCACAAACAATATTAATTATGAAGGGAAATAAACAGTACATGTAAAACACTAATCATAAATATGCACAAAACCTAGGTCATTTCAAGTCAACTACTCATGGTTCCCACAACCCCAAGTTGTGGGCGCTTAGCTACTTGACTAAGATAAAACACACAAAAATACAAATAATAGACATAGTTGAGAGTTTCCCTAATAACAATGACGGAGATAGGAACCACAAGTTGCAAACCCACAATCTTGATTGATCAACAATCAGTACAAGGCAAGATTTGTAATACCCAAAATGAGTTTTCCCAAAGAAAATACTAATCTACTCTAAAACCTAAGAAAAGCTTCAAAAATATCTTGGAGAAGTGTCTCTGGTCGAACTCTTCAAGATAACCTCACTTAAACTACGTATAGTGTGTATAAAACAACCCTAAAATTTATGCAGAAAAGACAACTAGCATCTAATAAATTTCACAGGCGACTCGTAGGATGGCCTACGAGTTGTAGTCGGGGTCTCGTATCAAGATATTGGCATCTTAAATTGAACTGGGTATACCCGTAGGTATGAGTCATTTCTTGGGATACAAATCATATGTTGATCTCATAGTCTTGGTCTTTAGTTTTTGGTCCAACATTTTGGCTCTCTGATTCTTGCTACGATCTACCTTTACAAGTCATTGTGTGTCTTACGACTCGTAGGCTGGGCTCGTAGTAGTGACCTTCACTAGGTAGATTTCTGAACATTTGGTCTCTAATTGCTGCTACGACACTACCCTATGACTCGTATGTGGGCTCGTATGGCCTATGTTTCAGCAAAATCTGCAACTTTTCTTCAAAATCATGCCAACCTAACCTTTCTGCAAGATTAACACAAAATACATCAAAACACTAAAAAGTCACTTTGAGAACTCACAAAATCCCTTGTTTTAGGCACCAAATGTGCTATAATTTGATAGAACATCAGTCATTGATTGGACTACGATTTGTATTCTACTTCGTAGTCTAAGCCTTTAGTTCTTGGTCTATACTTTTAGCTCTATGTTTCTTCCTATGAACCCATCAATATGAGTCGTAGTGAGACCTATGACTCTTAGAGTGGCCTCGTAGGGCCTTCACTTAGAAAATATCTTACTTTTGCTCATTGTTTCTTTCTATGAGATCACCCTACGACTCGTAGCTTGGGTTACGACTCGTAGAATGGCTCGTATGTCCTGCACTTTAGCAAAATCAACTATTTTCTCTAAAAATCATGCCAACTTATCTTTACTGCAATAAAAATGTAAAGGCACATAAGAACCATAAAAAGCCGCATTAAGAATTCACAAAATCCCATGTATTTTGATAGCACATCAACACCCTCAACTTAGAGTTGTTACTTGTCCTCAAGCGACGATTGTATCTACACAGACAATGAGAAACACATAGTAGCTACTCTAATTGCATATACATCCTTTAACTACAATTTAGGTACCCAACTCTCACTTTTAAAACCCTATTGCAAAGCTACTAAGCAAACCAAAACATAAAGATGTATCCGGCAATCCAACTATGACAAATGAAGGAGTATCAAAATCCACAATCATTGAATTAGTCATATGCTAATAATGCAGTGCAAATGCCCTTACAGAAAAGAAGTTCTTCTTTCTCACTCAAAGTGCATTTAAAAATCAAGGGCTGTTCAAGCATTCTCACTCTCGCAAATGAAATTCATGCAAAATCACCAACACCATAGGCTTAACTTTATACTCAATTCTGGGTTGATGACACAGGCTTGTAACACAAGCTCATGGGGCATTGGTATGGCATTTTAGGCAAGTAGTGAATAAAAAGTATCCTTGAACCATGGTTTTCAACTCTCTTACCTCCATAACTCAACCATTTTCATTATATCCTCTTTTGTTCTTCCTTTTCATGCTTTTCCCTGGTTGTTTTCTTTCTCTATTCCAGCTGTGCCTCATTCTCAAACTCATTTTTGCTATTTCTTTAATCCAAGACAACTTTTCTTTTCTTTTCTTTCACCTGGCACATGACTTCTTCATTTTTTTCTTTTTTTTCCCAGCTAACCACCTCATTTTCACTACTGTACCATAATAAGGGCCACACTCAACTTAGGCTTTTAGCCTGAGGTGAAGCACATAACATCTATTTCCCAACCAGAGCCACTATTTGTAGCCACCCTCAACTTAGGCTTTTCACCTCAATCATGGTTCACATGTAAAAGGATAGACTAGGGCCAATATCAAGGTATATTAGAAAATAAGGATAGTCTAGCTAGGTGGCCAGAAGGAATAGGTACTTGAAAAGCTCAAACAATTAGAACAAGGGATAAACTATCACATTTGCTAGGTTATTCAGGCAAAAGTGTACTTTACTAATAGAACAATGGCCTAAGATCCTTTCCTAATCCAACAAAATCACCATTCCAATCGAAGAGTAATAAGGCAAGTTCTGAGTCCATACATAATATATTAATGCATCAAAATAAGCTCAAACACATGATATTGCATACACAATCATATATAGACTCACAGGTCATGCTTCAAACACCCACTTTCCTTCTCATTAGAAGAACAATCATTGCCAGATAATCACATGCATGATTGCACTAATAACCAACAATCTCAAAATTTAGAGGGTACCAAACTTTTAAAACATTCAAAAAGCATTTAAAAACTACATATATATGCCAAAAGATCATAACTACTATATATCTACAAATTATCTACATTACCTAAACATGTCGGTTCAACAGAAATTAAAACAACGACAAGGAAAAGAAGCACGGCAAGAAAACCTTGGGATAAAAAATAGGGGAAGTTATGGACTTGAGCTGACTCAAACTTCACCCTAATCCATAACTTCCCACACCCTATCAAAAGAGAGTACATCGTCCTCTAAGTAAAGACATAATATGAAACCAAATATCTAAAACATATATATATATATATATATATTAAAAACCAATATTTCAAGTCTAAACATTGAAAACATATGTACAAACACATTCAAAATAAAATATGTAAAAATATCCAAAAACCAATATAAAGAAAACATTGTCTAACAAAAGGAACAAAGTATCCATAAATAGTAAGTAAGGGTTGGGGTAAAAATATCAAACATAATGGTGCTCAAGCATCGCTAACTGTCTGGTCCTAAGGGTCCTGAGCCACGGTCTCCTCCTCTGTATTCTAGGATGTAGTTGCATGTGAACTACTCTGTCCCTATGTTATCCACTTCTCCCGATCCCTCTGAATAGCAGCAAGAGCTAGGGACTCCTACACTACCTCATTCGATATCAGCTCTGCCTCTAGTGTTTCTCCTTCATAGTCAGTCCTAGGCCTCTTCTAGCTCGCCTATAGCTCCCTACTCTCGAGGGGCCTCTTCCCGTGGGCATGTTGGTAGTCCTTGAATATGTCAAATATATCATCACCAACCGGTGCCACCTTCGGGACTAGTATCAGGGCCACTAACATCATCAACAAGTTGACTGTGAACTTGGACAACTCCTCTGTCACTGCGTTCATGTCAATAGGCCGGGCATCCATGATCCTCTTCTCGAAGGCAGCTACTTTGGTATCCACTGTTCTTACTCTATGAGCAATCATGTTATGAGCAAATGCCTTTGCCCTCTCTGCTAAGGCCTGGATCGTACCCATAGTTTGATCTAGCCAGCTAACCTCTGTAATTGGAACTCCGTTGTGGCTACCCTGCACATAAATACCTGAAATGCAATAGTAGATATAACCGGATCAACCTCTGTATTAGAAGGTACTGGTGCAGATATGCTGCAATATGGCATCGCCTCAATATCAATAGCTGGAGATGGTGCTGAAGTAGCTGGAGTACCACTGGTGGTGGCTGTGGTCAACTCTTGAGTCAGTGGCTCAATGGGGAATGTCTATAGAATGGGAGGAGAAGTTACTCTCTATAGGGCCACCAAGTTCTCATCAGCCTTGATGAAGTTGGGATCCATAATGTGCAGGGGCCTCTACATGTGGGTCTAAGAAGAGAGAAACATCTAACCCGCTGCATTGCATAATCTATATATCAGGATGGGAAAAGAAAACACAGTCTCGATACAAATCGCTGACTCATGGATCTGCTCTGCTACAATACGAGCCTAGTCAATCTCATAGATAACTATAATGCTAGTGAATGGCATAGCTCTCTCTAATGTGACCATATTATTCGTAAATGTGGGTCTAATTCACCAACGAATAATGGAACACCAAAATTTTGCCTGGAAGGAGATGTGGGACATCACAATAGGATCGGCCTGGTTAGTGACCCATATAGGCTCAGCACTCACCTCGCAAATTTGTCCTGGTATACATCTGAGGAGCTCTGTTTTTTAATCAACATCCTTCTCATTTGCTACCTTCCTCGTCTTTGCATTCCTGTTATCATATTCAGTGGTGGAATGATGTGCTCTATAGTTTGGCCTGAACTGGACCCGTCTGATAGTTTCTTCAGTGATGTCGACAATCTTACCCTGAACTAAGACCTCACACAATTGTGGTTGCTTAGTTACCTTCTTGTTTCTAGGAAGGTCCTTATGAATGGTAGCATAGTACGATGCGTAGAATTATTAGACTAAGTATGAGGCATACTTGCCGAACTTATTGGAAAGACACTCTAACCTATGGCAATCAATTTCAATGTCCAAGTTTGGTACACTGATCAGCCCTCAGTCCTTGAGCTTTGCCTCCTCATAGAATTGCTGGACCAGCTTCACCTGGCCTTTTATTTCCATACCCTTATCATAAATCTCTTTCATTCCTTGCATGAACCATCTTGTGTTTTGGGGATCCGTGGACATGAGAATATAAGCAGGATCAACTGGTTGTTAGGGTGTTGTCTCCTTAGGTTGGTTCTGTGATACCTCAGTAGAGTCTTAGAGGTCATTATCCAATATCGTTCTCCATTACCCTCCTCGTCTGACTGAGAAAGACTAGTGACTTCCATTGGAACTCTTCATGCCCGAGACCTTGTCAATGGTACATTTGCTTTGGGGTTAATGTGCACATTCATCTCCTCATTTGACTCCTCTGACTAAGCATCATTAGGCGTTATATCTATCAATTGGTGTCTCGAAGTTGAGGCAACACCCATTCTACCTTTTGGAGCCATCGTATATGAAAATTCACCAAATACCAATCAATGAGTCCCATGATGTTTGATCCTAACAAAAAAAATTAAGCAAGAAGTAACAAACAACTAAAGTAAATACACTAAATCAGCTGCAGGTTTGAAGGTACGAGGTGAAGGTACGACTTGTAGGGTAATCTATGAGTCGTATCGAATCCTCGTAGTACCAAGGTACCTGAGAAAAATGCATTCTAGAATCAGATACAAGGCATAGGTATGACTCGTTGGGTGTCCTACGAGTTGTAATCTAGGCTTGTACCTTATTCTAGAAACATTTTGAAAACTCAAACCAGGTCTATGAGACCCTAACTATAAGATGTAACAGATGCTACGAATCATAGGTAGGTCTCGTATGGCAAGTGTTAAGGCACCATAGGTGATTGTTACCTTCTACCGAGGGCCACTACATTTCGCAGGGTGACCTATGACTCGTAGGGGGTCCTCGTAGTAGAGAATAGAAGGCACCTGAGGTGCCTGTAACCTTCCCACAATGACCAAAAACAATTCACTTTGATAAATTACAGGATCGAAGCAATATCACATCTCAGACATATGATTAGACCCATGGTCAGTAATGACAATATAATCAACCATTTTCTCGCAATCAAACTTAATCCCCTCACAATCAAGATGTACCAATGCAACACTAATCCTACAACTCTTGACCCTCAAAATAAAACATGGCAATGGATATCAAAATAGTACATAACAATTTCATATAAAGGTGCTTTAGATTTGCATAATTTAAAACACACCAATACCCTAAAATTTTGACCCCGACATGATTTTGCAACAATGATCACTCAAGAATAATGCATGAAAATTATACAATCACATACCGACATTATCACCACCAAGTAAGGGCAAATATACAGAATAAAATCATAGTAGGGGACTTAACAACACTAAATCCTACTCATGCCTACATGATCATTTTCAAAGGGTACACCTTCTATGATCACAAAATAGTCATCCAAGCACCAAGAAAGTAAGATCATAGCATGGGTATGCCAAATTTAACCAAGAAAACTCACTAGATGAGAATATGAAAATGTAATGAGAGAGATAGGAGAAACTGAAACCCTAATAGAGTGCACTTGCTAGGAAATCTTGATCGAAAAATGGTTTAGGGTGAGTGGAATAGTAGTAAATGGTGTTTTGGGACTTATGTAAGGGGGGAACCATTTTAAGGAGAGAAATGAGGGGTCAATTAGACATTTGACCTTTTATACCCCAAACCAGGTCATATTTTAAAAATCTATCGATCAGGTCTACGAGACCCCGACTATGAGTTGTAGGGTGTCCTACGACTTGTACGTCTTGATCTCGTATTACACCTCAAAACTTGGAAAAAATTTGAATTCACACCTGGGAACTACCAATCCCACTTATAACTCGTAGAGTGCCGAATGAATCATATGGTTAGCTCATAGTGTATTTTCCAACCCTAAATCTTTATTGTTTCCCTCTATGAGGCATGACTATAAGTTGTAAACTGAACTACGACTCGTAGTCCTGCTAACAGAGGCCACTGCAAATGCCATTTTCATCAACTTTTTAGCTCCTTGACCTATACCTACAAACCATACTTCAAAATACGCCACTTTCCAAAATAGTACAAATGATTCAATGTTGCAAGCAATCAAAAGAAGCATAAAACTACTACCTAACAAATTAAATATCTAAATTATACTCAAAACAAAACAAAAAGATCAAAGATAGTTGGGTTGCCTCCTAAAAAGCGCTTTGTTTAATGTCATGGCTCAACTCTGTAATCATGAATACTAAGAATTCCTCATGGGTTGATGGAGCCTCATCTTTACTCCTCTGGCCTCTTCTCTGATCTCTTTGTACAGGCTCTAATCATGTTGTAAGTGGTTCAACCCTATCATCAAGTCTCTGTATTGCCATAGCTTGTTAGTCCACCTTATAGGTCACTTTGATGACATCAAACTTTATATCATGTATAACCTCTTCCTTTTCATTGGTTTTTGTGAGCACTTGCTCAAGCATACGCTTCATCCTTGAGAGTTTATCAGTGGTACATTGCTGGTGTGGTATCCTGAGCCAATTAGGCACACTCTCCTTTATGGTAGCACTTAGAATTCCCTCTAATATACTAATGGGTGACACTAGTTGTTTTTGAAGTTCCTGGTAAACTTTGGTGATGGCAGATAGTTTATCCATATATTCGACAATTTAATTGAATGCCGCCACAGAAATGCCCAACAATCCCCTCCAAACAAAGCATCAGCACGTCCTTGTTGTTCCGAGGTTAGTGTTCAGTAGAAACTAGCCGTCAATACATCATCAGTCAAACAATGGTTCTGCTTCTTCTTCAGGCACTTCTTATACCTTTCCCAAGCTACTACCAAAGATTCTCCTGGCACTTGTTTAAAATTGCAGATGCTATCCTGTAGCTCTTTCTTGTTGGGCCCTTTGTAAAAGTTTATAAGAAAGACTCTTTACACATCTCCCTAGTTGGAACAAACATCTATCTCCCGATCACCATTCAGCAACTTCACTCCTAAGAGTCATAGGGAAGGCTTGGAGAGCCATGGCCTCCCAAGAAAGATATCTTGTCCCAAGCACCCCCTCAACATCTGAGTAAAATGTTCCTAAAGAGTTTGGGGATCTTCATACTCTTTCCTATAGAACAGGTCACGTCTCTATAAGGTTTCCAAAAAGACACTTATGACATAGAGCGTTTATTCGATCATAGTGCTAATCAAGCCTATAAATAAGATAATCTAGAAATTAATACTTGAACTAACTAATAGTGAAATCAAGTCAACAACCTAGTTTTATTCCCCAGCAACGACACTATAATTTTTGATGATATTTACGCTCCAATAAGAAAGCGGTTGCTGTCAGCAATTAACCTAACCAGAGGTTAGGGTCGATCCACAAGGAATATGGGGCTTGACTATATCTATCCACTACCAATCATTTCAAGCATCAATTACTAAAATCTGTAAATAGGGGGGTTTTATGTTTTAAGGAAAAAAACAAAGTTAAACATTAAACTACTATGCCGGAAGACACTCAAATTTTGGAACATGGGAATTGTGTTCCCCATGATTCGTTGACTCAATTACCCTAGACAACATAGCTATAATTAGGAATTCGCATATCAGATGGTAACTTAAGTTTTTCTAGCCCTGTTGTGAAGGTGAAGGTCAAATTTCACCATGGCACGATGTCGGCAACAATGGTGTGCCAACTAGTCGTTACCCATTGTCCCAATCAACCTCTTTGATTAGATGAGAACACATCAATCAAATCCTATCATTTACTTTCCTTTCCTATTTGTCACTACTTTTGTCAGGATCGTGATAGTAGGCGGGGTTTAGTGTTGGTCACCACCAAACAACAATCAAAATGAAGGGAAATAAATAATGCATGCAAAACCCCAATCAAAGAAATGCATAAATTCTAGGTTATTTCATGTCAATTGCTCATGGTTCCCACAACCCAAGTTATAGGTGCTTATCTATTCATAGATAAGGTAAAATCAATGACATACTGTCACGCGTCAAAGTCCCGCTAGGGCGGACTGACACCCATTGCCGATAAGGCTTGGGAGAACCAACCTGTAACTATGCGCTTTCTATACATATTATAAGGGGTTTCTACGTTTGACATGCCTTTAACAAAATAAATAGTGATAACAAGCCAAAAGGAAAAATGCATATGACTAGGCCGTTGGGGCCCCAGTGTCTACAGTGCGAGACATGACTTCACTTTGCTTAACATAGTCTACAAAGCCTCTAGATAAGAGAAAAACATCTGATAAGGGTCGGGACAGGCCCCGCCTCAACAAACTGTACAATAAAAACACGTAATCTCTAGACATGTACAAAGCCCCGAAGCAACCTAGAGCTTGGTGACAGCAGCTGAATATCCTATACTCCTACTAGGGAGATTTACTAGCACTTGTACCTGCAGCATAAAATGCAGGTCCCCTACAAGGGATGTCAGTACGAGATAATCTACTGAGTATGTAAGGTACGATATACTGTATATCAAGTAACAACTCAAATGAAACTGTACACTGGTGTAACATAAAAGGCCACCTTTATTTATATTGTGGGATCATGTACTTTATGTTCTTTATTTTACTTTACCTTTACTGTAAAATCTGTGTACAGCTGTAAACCAAATGACCAACTGATCAATGGTGAAACTGTATCAGGTTCGTCCTTGGCTAGATTTTACTTAACCCCTCGGGCTAACCTCCTGTGATAGGATCGCCCCTGGCTAGGTGCTATCTCCACCCCTTGGGCTACCACCTGTCAAAAACTGTATACTATATCTTTCAATTACATTTTGAGATAATTCTTTTGGTGGTCACAATATTGGAACTATAGGACTGTATACGTAGCATATGACATGTAGATAATCATGTAAGATAATATGACAATTAAAAAGAGTGTGTTACACAAATAATGAAATGCGTATGAAATGAAACAACTCGTGAACTTTATCTAGTAACAAGAACTCATGTAACTT
>JAOTQR010023886.1:0-16814 GCA_025774065.1 Solanum ossicruentum
CAAATACCAAATTGTCACGACTCGGTCTCGGTCATGATGGCGCCTGTTAGGTCTCACCTACGGGCAAGCCAATTCCCATCCCAAAGGTACTTGTCCTAGCTCTCTAGTCCAAACAAAATCGATACAACAATAATATATAAGCCCAAACCTACCCAGAACTTCGAAGTCAATCATACAGAGTTACAATAAACACAAGAACAGATCGAATACATATATCAATAATCATAATGATATACAAAACCAGGAGTGCACCTACAAATACCAAGCTCTACTGTGCAAGGCCAATGTCTGGATACAAAAGACGACCATCAATAGGAAGGAAACTGCGAAAAAAGCCACAACTACGGTGGTTACTAAAAGTCTCCTAAGCGCTCCCAAAGTTCCCTAACTCAGCTATCACGGCTCATACCTAGACCTGCACCACGGGAAGATGCAGAAGTAAGGGTGCATACCAGAAAAGGCACCTAGTAGGCATCATTGGTCGACCGAGTGAAATAGTGAACATAAATGAAGTCCAAATATAAAGAATTACAGCAGTGTAGCAAAACAAACTCAGATAAAGGCATAGGCATGTCTAGGAACCCTCAAACCACTATTGAACCAACTGAAGTGAAGAACAATGATAACCTGAACTAGCCCAAGTACTGAACATCTATATCGACTGATGAAGACTGCATAGACCAATACCAAAACTGCCCCCAACTAAAGTATAGTGTTGTGCGCGGGTACAAGGACCTAATATCTATGCCTGTACACCAACTAGGCCTCTATAAGCCTAGAAGGTACACCTACGAACAATAATAATGTTGACAGAAAATCACAAAATCCCATAGAACCATCACAGAACCCAGTTGTCCAAATCATCCAGACAAAGGTCAGCTATACGTGGGTGTAAGGCCCAAGTGTCTAAGCCTGAACACCCCATAAGCCCAGAGGGTACACCCACGCACAATCAGGGTATGGACAGGTGAGTGGATCCATGAGTAAATAATTGGGCCCCCAAACCCAAATATCACGACAGTAATTGGGTCCTCGACCCATCAGAAGTAGTGTCAAATGGGGACTCGAACCCCTAATATCATATGGGGACTCCAACCCCTAGGTCTTCTAACCTGGCCTCCAGTCGGGTAGTCAGCCAAGGTCAAGTGATCTGACAATAAATGTAATTGTAAGATGTATCCCCTGCGGGATAAAGAATCCCCCAAGCATACTAGCAGTGTTTCATCATTAGAGTACTAATCGCAGGGCCCAGCCCCACAGACCATCAATCACGGGGTCCTCGACCGAAAACTCAATTGGTGCTCAGTCCTCAGAATCTGCATCTGCCACCTGGCATTACAGTTATGACTATCGGAACACAAGTCCATGAGGAGCGTCACCTAGGACTCAAACTCTACAGATGCAATGACCGATGCTCAACAGTGACAGGTAGCATCATCTGGGATGAGAAGATTAATCAATCACCCACTCAACTAATCTATCCAAATCTAGAACTCCAAAGTCATATCGTGTCCTGAGTGAACAAAGGCAATGATAATCGCATCATGCTCAGAGTGAATGTAGGCGATGACACTCTCAACCTAGGTATCCCACAGTCTCAAACCAACCTATATAATTGCAATCACCACCTCTCTCAAATACGATCGATATCCCAAAATCGGATGAAATGAACCAACGCACAACAACTATTAGTAATACACCATAGAGCCATGCCTAGCTAAGGACAAGTATACCACAAACTCTGCAATCCCTAGTTCCTAGAGAAAAAATGGACAATCACAGTACATCATAGGTATCCAGGATAACCAGACTCTGCAGAGTTATATCTATACTAGGACATGGCCATAGTATGACATATAACTAATACACGACTCCCAGTCAGCATATCTCTGTAGTAATAGAAAATGTGTGATCATACAAGTGCAAGTCAAGTTAGTACGCATGCCTTCCCCAGGCATTAGCTCATTTCGGCCCTTACTAGGCCTTTTTCTGTGTAAAGCAACTCATATAGCAGCGTCGCTATAACCTAAGCTAAGGCCTAAGAGGCTAGATAATGAGAAAGATGACACCCACCAAGATCATATTGTAGCTCAACAGCCACAAAAGATATTGCCTAAGGCAACCATCTGTCGGCCTATTGAAAATATGCCCATTTCAAATAAATGTCAATCCCCAGGACAAACCCATATAACTAGTGTCTCTTCGCAGATCATCAAGAATGCCCGTAGGTATAACCTACACCTCGCTAACAGGGTCGCAGTCCCATCTCTAACTCGCTAGTGGCTAAGTGTTAATACATTTCATATTACAAGTCACAAGACTCCTTTAGGGGTATAGCTATGACCGTCCCCAAAACATGGTGTATCTCTAGCAACTAACCAGTGGCACAGGTACATAATAGAGAACAACAGGATACAGGATCATATAAACTACAGGGCAACATAGAATCATATTTAATCAGGGATTTCTACCAAAAGTACTCAGTAAAGATATAGATAACCGCATCTACTCATGCATACATACCAACCAGATATACATGCAAGATTCAGTGCACAGGATAGCATGTTATCACAAGTCCACCTCAATAGCTAGTATATTTTGGTAGCCTCAGACAACACACACATATAAGCAAGAGTCAAGATCAGTGTACATGTTTGTCACATGTTCATAGCTCCAACCAACTCCTTTCAGGCCCTTTTATAGTCATATAATGTAAGAACCCAGGTAACATAACAGCTATAGCCAACACAACCTTCAATACAACAACTACCGTCTCATAGCATTGTATATAAATAATACACATGTCATATCCATCCATATACAATATATACTCCACAACTCAATCCATAAACAGTACATTCTTGCTCATTCCAACTCAAATATGCAAACATTCCAGCTCAGTCTAGGCTTTAGAGAAACCCTAGCCTACCTGTCATCCGACATCTCTTGCTTGAGTCAATACAACCAAGGTTTTCCCCTCCAAATGGCCTCTCGATTCTGCTTAGCTATCAAAACATAAGTCATAAGATCATTACTGCTGGTTTGACTATAAAATCTCAAGAAACTGGTGAAATTACATCAATTTCAACTAACATAAAAATATAGGCCCCATACTAGAAATGCCAAACCAATCCCATAAGATAATCCTCACAGCACCCCGAGTCCATAGCCAGAAATTCGGCCCAAAATGGCCCCCAGAAGCCTAAGAAAAGGCCCAAAAACAAATTTAAAACCTTTACCGAGAAAATATTTTTTCCAAAATTTTCTCAGTCAAAATTCTCAAAAACCAAAAACATTGGTGAACATCCATCATATTATAGTATCCCTCTCGAAACATAGAACAATTTAGATGCAAATTTCACTTAATTCCGTCAAGAAATGACCGAAATATTGCAATGTAAAATTTCACTTATTCTCGATATATCAACGAAGAAAAAGTAGAGATTTACCTCAAAATACTGTAACACCTCATGAAATGATGAAACTACCCCTAGGATTGACCCTGCGTATACCGTGTCTTCCCTTGCTCCATTTTTCAATCCGAGATCGGATTTGCGATCAGTGCGAAAAATTGAGTCAGAAAATGGTCTCGACTCAACTTTAACTCAAAAAAATGCGAATAGTTTTTGTCCAAGTGAGCTTAAAACAGTGGAATTTCCACTCCCCTTCCCTGATGCAGAGTGGACGCGGAACCACACTTAAGAATTTTTCGAAAATATATGAAAAGTTGAGATTTCATGAAAATGTGCTAAAAAGCACTAGTGTCCATCGTGCACTAGTGTAAGAAGTAGGCAATTTTTGTTTTTTTGGGGAGGGGCAATTCCAATATTTTCCGCATCCCATATCATAAACTAAGTTAGTTTTTAAGTCGAATTATGTCCTAAAACGTTTTCTTTCATGCATTCATTCATTCAAAACCCTTCCCAGAAACATTCAAGCGTAAAATAAATAAAGAATTCTCTCCAACTTTTCAAGAAATTCCTTCCAAGGTATGTAAGGCCACACAAAAAACCAATTTATTTTGAGAATACTTTAGAAAGCATGTGATACTTTTCATCCAACTAGTTTCAAGCCTTCGTTGAAACTAAGCTTACGTAAATCCTGTAAAGTTTAGTAAAAAGTTTCTTAAGTGTGTTTAGATTCTTGATAAAGAATGATGGTTCTTGAACCTTTAATGATTATTTAGCGTACTGACTTCAAGATTTAAAGCTATACATGATTTCTTGTGAATTTTATATGGGTTTTATCAATAACTATAATATTTATAGTCAAGATCAGTTAAATAATTCTTTTTTTAAATCATTCTTGCATCTTAGTTGAGAAAACTATATGTTAAAGTACATTTGAGAAGATAATAGATTTCAGTCAAGTAGAAGATTTCAGTAAAGAAGCTAAGAAAAGTTAAAGCTGGGTGAAGTCCCCGAAAGATAAGATTTCAAGAATTCATTCTTTAAAAGTTATGAGCTATACAAGAACATTTTGGGAGTAGTATTGAGCACCTATTTGAGTGAGAGTAGAATAAATTACTCAAGTTCATAAACTATGTAGCCAGCATAGGATAGGATTGTACTACAGTACCTTTCTTATTAGTCACTGAGATGGCCCAGTTTGGGATGGATCCACTCCCATAGTTCTTCGTCCCCTACCCCGGCAAAGTATGGGAGGATCTGGCAGCATAGGCAAGACGTTGTATCACCACGAAACTCATAGCGGTAGTTGTCAGTTAGAGAAACTCCCCAAGCTAAGAAGTTATGTTTTACTTATCAATTTTCAGCATATTACTTCAGCACATAAAGTATTTGTTATTATTGCTATTTTATTATGAGTTTTGTTTACATCCTCTTTATAGAAATATTATGACATTCTGATTAAATATTTTAGTCATCTTATATACCATACATACCACGTACTGACGTCCTTAAGACTTGCATCATTTTATGATGCAAACGTAGGTGACAGAGTTCCTCAACAGCCACTCCATTGAGAACTAGACAGCTCCCAGTCTTTGGTGAGGCCTCTTCTCAATTTGAGGCTCTGGAGTCGTTTATGTTGCTTTTCAGTATTTATTTTTTATTCTGGGTACTTGGGGCCTGTCTCAGTTTTCCTTTCAGATAGCTTTAGTAGAGGTTCCATGGACCATGTATTAGCATTTCAGTTTCCAGTTTATTCAGATATTGCTTAAGAGCTTTTATTCAGTTATATAGAACATTTTTTCTTAGTTGTTGTTTTTATATAATTTTTCCCATTATTGTTAAGTCTTTTGCTGAGTAGTTAGCCAGGCCAAGTGGTTCACTTGGGACCAAAAATGGTTCTCCAGTGTTGGCTACTTCCAGGGTGTAGGCTCGGGGCGTGACAAACTTGGTATCAGAGTACAGAGCTCAAGAGTCCTAGGGTGTCTATGGAACCGTCTTTAGTAGAGTCCGTATTATGGGTGTGAAGCACGCCACATCTATAATAGGGAGGCTACGGGGCATTAGGAAGTGTCATTATTGATTTCATTCTTTGCCTCGTGTTTCAGAGTACATCTCTATGAAGTCCCTTCTAACTCGTGCGTTCACGCCATGTTTTTCAGATCATGCCTCCTCGAAGAGCTAATGGACCAGTAAGAGGCAGAGGACGCCCATCCAGGAGAAACGCAAACTAGCCTGGCCGAATTCCTAAGGATCCTAGAGGACCAGTTATGCCTATAGAGGAGCCACAACAAGCTGATATCACCAGTGTTGAGCTTCGCCAGGCTATTCAGACTTTGGCTCAGGCAGTTACTACTCAGGGAGGTCGCTAGGGAGATGGCAGGAACGATGGGGTGGATACCGCCAGAGTTAGGGAGTTTCAGAGGATGAACCCACCAGAGTTAGGGAGTTTTTGAGGATGAACCCACCAGAGTTCATGGGGTCTAATGTGAAAGAGGATCCTGAGAACTTTATTGAGGAGCTTCAGAAGGTGTTCTAGGTTATGCGTATTTGTGATACTAAGCAAGTTGAGCTAGTTGCCTACCAGCTCAAAAGGATAGCCAGACTTTGGTTTGATCGTGGAAAGGGAGCAAGGCAATAGGACGCCAGCTATTAGTTGGGTGGCATTTGAGGAGGCCTTTTTGGGATAATACTTTCCCAGAGAGATGAGGCAGGCTTAGGTAAGGGTATTTCTGAACTTGAAGCAAGAGAATATGATTGTACGGGAGTATAGCCTCAAGTTTACTCAGTTGTCCCATTACGCTCCAACTATGGTGGCAGATATGCATACTAGGATGGATCTCTTCGTGTTTGGGATCTCTCGAATGACTAAGAGAGAGGGTAGGAATGTGATGTTAATTGGGGATATAGATATAGCTTGTCTAATGACCTATGTTCAGTAGGTAGAGGAGGAAAAGATGTAGGATAGGAATGATTTCAGGAGCAAAAGGGCTAAGACATCAGGCCAGGAGTCAGGCAAGAGAGGGACTAGAGGTGAAGGTCACTTACCTTTTCAGCCTAACCAGCACCTTCATCCTCTAGTGCACCTGCATCGAGGGTCAGGAATGCTTAGGGATCACAGCACCACAAATTTTTGGGTAGACAATTACAGGTCAGTGTAGCTGAAGGAACAAACCTTTATCCTACTTGTGGTAATTGTGGTAGATCTCATCCCGGAGAGTGCCTTATGGGCACAAATGATTGTTTCAAGTGTGGTCAGGTGGGGGCACTTCTTGAAGGATTGCCCTATGCGAAAGCAGACTATGAGAACTACCAAATCACAGATAGTCTTTCAACAGCACAGGGTAAGCCACCTCATAGGGGTACTACAGCAGGGACAAGGGGGGCACAAATCACTTGTATGCCATGGGCACCAGGCAGGAGCAGGAGAACTCGCGAAATGTTGTTACAGGTATGCTAAAATAGATATGCGTTATTAGACCCAGGAGCCACATTGTCGTTTGTAACCCCATATGTAGCTATGAAGTTTGGGGTCAAGCCAGAATGCCTTCTTAAGCCTTTCAGTGTTTCTACTTATACTGGAGAGTCTATTTTAGCCCAAAGAATTTACAGAGGTTGTCCAGTCTTAGTTTATGACAAGACTGTTGTAGCTGATTTGGTGGAGTTAGACATGGTAGAGTTTGATGTCATCTTAGGCATGGATTAGCTTCATGCTAGGTATGCCTTCGTAGATTGCAGAACTAGAGTAGTCAAATTTCAATTTCCCAATGAACCAGTCTTAGAGTGGAGGGGTAGCTCAGTTTTTCCTAAGGGCTAGTTTTTATCTTATCTCAAAGATAGAAAGTTAATCTCCAATGGGTGTATATATCACCTAGTAAGAGTTTAGGATTCGTGTGCCAAGGCACCATCTCTTTAGTTTGTCCCCGTTGTGGATAAGTTCCCAATAGTTTTTCCTGAGGATCTTCCCGGGGTCCCTCCGGATAGGGAGATAGACTTTGGGATAGACACTCTTCCAGATACTCAGCCCATATCTATCCCTCCATATCGTATGGCTCCTTCGGAGCTAAAAGAGTTAAAGTTACAGCTGAAAGATCTCTTAGATAAGGGTTTCATTAGATCAAGTGTCTCACCTTGGGGTGCTCCAGTTCTTTTCATGCGTAAAAAGGACAGTTCTCTTCGGATGTGCATAGATTACCGTCCGTTGAACAAAGTCACCATTAAGAACAAGTATCCTCTTCCAAGAATTGATGACTTATGCCACCAACTTTAGGGTGCTACTTGTTTTTCTAAGATAGACCTCAGATCTGGGTACCATCAGCTTAAAGTTAGAGAGAAAGACATTCCTAAGACAGCTTTCAGAACCCGATACAGTCATTATGAGTTTCTGGTCATGTCCTTCGGGCTGACAAATGTACCAGCAACTTTCATGGATCTTATGAATAGGGTGTTGAGGCTATACCTAGATATGTTCGTCATTGTGTTCATAGATGATATCCTGATCTACTCCCGCAATAAAGAGGAGCATGTGGACCATCTTAGAGTTATCCTTCATACCCTTAAGGATCAACAGCTATATGCTAAATTTTCTAAATGTGAGTTTTGGTCGGAGTCTGTGGCATTTCTAGGGCACATTGTGTTTGGTGAGGGTATCCAGGTTGATTCCCAAAAGATTGAGGTAGTAAAGAATAGGCCAAGGTCCACAACTCCCACGGAGATAAGGAGTTTCTTTAGCTTAGTGGGGTACTACAGATGGTTTGTAGAGGGTTTTTCTTCTATTTCAGCTCCCTTGACTAAGCTGACTCAGAAGAAGGCTAAGTTCGAATGGTCAGAAGCTTGTGAGAATAGTTTCCAAGAGTTGAAGACTAGGCTAACCACAACCCCAGTCTTATCCCTACCAGATAGAGTTGATGATTTAGTAGTATATTATGATGCTTCCAGAGTTGGGTTGGGTTGTGTATTAATGCAGAGAGGCAAGGTGATAGCATATGCCTCCAGACAACTTAAGATTCATGAAAAGAACTACCCAACTCATGATCTTGAGTTGGCTGCGATAGTGTTTGCTCTGAAAAAACTATCTATATGGTGGACATGTGGATGAGTTCACGGACCACAAAAGCTTGCAGTATGTATTTGGCCAGAAGAAGTTGAACATGAGACAGAAGAGATGGTTGGAGTTGTTGAAAGACCATGACATGAGTATCCTCTATCATCCAGGTAAAGCTAATGTGGTTATGGATGCTCTTAGCAGGGTGACCATGGGGCACAACCTTTGTTGAGGATGAAAAGAAAGAGTTAGTTAAGGAGGTTCACAGACTAGCTCGTGTAGGGGTGCCGATTAAGATTCTGAGGAAGGTGGGGCCATTATCAAAAATGGGTCAGAGTCATCCTTAGTGGTAGAAGTGAAAGAAAAGTAAGACAGTGATCCCATCCTACTCTAATTGAAAGAAGATGTTCAAAAGCAGAAAGTATTAGTGTTCTCAAAAGGGGGAGATCTGAGTTACCAAGGTAGGTTGTGTGCCAAAGGTCGACGATCTTAGAGATAGGTACTTGGCTGAGGCCCATAATGTCATATACTCTATCCACCCTGGTGCAACAAAGATGTATAGAGACTTGCGAGAAGTCTTTTGGTTGGTGTATTAAGAAAGACATTGCAGAGTTCGTGTCTAGATGCCCAAATTGCCAACAAGTTAAGGTTGAGCACCAAAGGCCTTGTGGTGTAGCCCAGAACATAGAGATTCTAGAATGGAAGTGGGGGATGATTAATAAGGACTTCGTAACAGGTTTATCTCCATCCCATAGGTAGCATGATTCGATATGGGTCATAGTAGACAGAATGTCCAAGTCAGCTCACTTCCTACCTATCAAGATGACTGATACAGCTGACGATTATGCCAAACTTTATATTAGGGAGATTGTTAGGTTGCAAGGGGTCCCTGAATCCATCATTTCAAACAGAGGAGCTCAGTTTACAACACAATTTTAGAGGTCCTTTCAGAAGGGGCTTGGTACGAAAGTGAATCTTAGAATAGCTTTCCATCCACAGATAGGCGGGCAGGCCAAGCGAACCATACAGACCTTGGAAGATATGTTGAGGGAGTGCATGATAGACTTAAAAGGTAATTGAGATGATCATTTACCTTTGATTGAATTTTCCTATAATAATAGATTTCAAGTCAACGTACATATGGCACTAAATGAAGCTCTTTATCAGAGAAGGTATAGATCACCTATAGGGTGGTTTGAAGTTGGTGAGGTAGGATTGATAGGACCTGATCTAGTCCATCAGGCTATGGAAAAAGAAGGTTATCTAGGAGAGGCTCAAGATAGCTCAAAGACAACTTGGAGTTTGAGGTAGGCAATTGGGTGTACTTAAAGGTATCACCCATGAAGGGAGTTATGAGATTCGGGAGGAAGGGGAAGATTAGACGATGATATATTAGGCCTTATTAGATCTTGAGAAGAGTGGATAGCATTGCTTACGAGTTAGAGTTACCAGCAGAGCTAAGTATTATACATCTAGTGTTTTATATTTCCATACTTAAGAAGTGCTTGGGAGATACCTCTTTAGTTGTTCCAGTTGAGAGCGTTGGGATTTAGGACCACTTGTCTTATGAAGAGATTCTGGTACAAATATTAGACCGGCATATTCGTAAATTGAGGACCAAGGAGATTGCTTCGGTGAAGATTCTGTCGAGGAACCAATTCGTGGAGGAAGATACTTGGGATGCAGAGAAAGATATGAAGGCCAAGTATCCACACTTGTTCGTTGGCCTAAATGAGGACCTTGAAGGTAACTTTCATATTTCACCTTGAAGAATTATGTTTGTTAAGTTTGAGAATCTTGTGGTTGAGCTAGCTTTATCCATATCATTATCATTCGAGGATGAATGATCCTAAGGGGGAGATATAGTAACACCTCATGAAATGATGAAACTACCCCTATGATTGACCCTATGCCTAACGTGTCTTTCCTTGTTCCGTTTGCAAATCCGAGATCGGATTTGTGATCAATGCAAGAAATTGAGTCGGAAAGTGGTATTGACTCAGCTTTAACTCAAAAAAATGTAAATTATTTTTGTCCAAGTGAGCTTAAAACTATGGGGTTTCCACGCCCCTTCCATGACACGTAGTGGACGCGGAACCACACTTAAGAATTTTTCAAAATTTTACGAAGAGTCGATATTTCACAAAAATGTGCTAAAAAGCACTAGTGCGCATCGTGCACTTGTGTAAGAAGTAGGCAGTTTTCATTTTTTAGGGGAGGGGCAATTCCGACCTTTTCCACAGCCCATATCCTAAACTAAGTCAGTTTTTAAGTCGAATTATGTCCTAAAACATGTTCTTTCACGCATTCATTTGTTCAAAACCCTTCCAAGAAACATTCAAGCATATAGAAAACCAAGAATTCTCTCCAACTTTCAAGAAATTTCTTCAAAGATATGTAAAGCCACACATAAAACTAATTTATTTTGAGAATACTTTAGAAAGCATTTGATACTTTTCATCCAAAAAATTTCAAGACTTAGTTGAAATTGAGTTTACGTAAATCCTGTAAAGTTTAGTAAAAAATTTCTTATGTATATTTAGATTCTTGATAAAGAATAATGGTTCTTGATCCTTTAGCGTATTGACTTTAAGATTTCAAGCTATTCATGATTTCTTGTGAAATTTATATGGATTTTACTCAATACCCATAAAGTTTATAGTCAATATCAGTTAAAGAATTCTTTTCTTGAATCATTCTTGCACTTTAGCTGAGAAAACTATATGTTAAAGAATATTTGAGAAGATAATAGATTTCAGTCAAGTAGAAGATTTCAGTGAAGAAGCTAAGAAAAGATAAAGCTAGACTAAGTCCCCGAAAGATAAGATTACAAGAATTCATTCTTTAAAAGTTATGAGATGTGTAAGAACATTTTAGGAGTAGTATTGAGCATCGATTTTGGAGAGTAGAATAAATTACTCAAGATCATAAACTATGTAGCCAGCATAGGATAGGATTGTACTACAGTTAGCCACTGAGATGGCCCAGTTTGGAACGAATCCACTGCCCTAGTTCTTCGTCCCCTATCCTGGCAAAGTACAGGACGGCTCTGGCAGCGTGGGAAAGATGTTATATCACCACGAAACTCATAGTGGTGGTTGTCGGTTAGATAAACTCGTCAAGCTAAGAAGTTATATTTTACTTATCACTTTTCAGCATGTTATTTCAGCACCTAAAGCATTTGTTATTATTGCTATTATATTATGAGTTATGTTTACATCTTCTTTGAAGAAATGCTATAACATTCTGATTAAATATTTTGGCCATCTTACATACCGTACATACCACGTACTGACGTCCTTAGTACCTGCATCATTTTATAATGTAGACACAAGTGACAGAGTTCCTCAGCAGCCGCTCCGTTGAGAACCCGACATCTCCCAGTCTTTGGTGAGGCCTCTTCTCAATTCTAGGCTTAGGAGTCATTTATGTTGCTTTTCAGTATTTATTTTTAGTTCTGGCTACTTGGGCCTACGTCAGTAGTCCTTTCAGAAAGCTTTAGTAGAGGTTCTATAGACCATGTGTTAGCATTTCAGTTTCTAGTTTATTCAGATATTGCTTAAGAGCTTTTATTCAGTTATGCAGAACATTTTTGCTTAGTTGTTGTTTTTATATAGTTTCTCCCACTATTGCCAATTCTTCTGCTAAGTAGTTAGCTAGGCCAAGTAGTTCGCTTGGGATCAGAAATGGTTCCCGAATGCAGGCCACATCCAGGGTGTAGGCTCAGGGCGTGACAAATACGTATCAAATCCCGAATCCAACTTCAACATGACGTGTGTGTGTGTGTGTATGCACACAAACACGCGCGCGCGCATACACACACATATATATTGGGGTCTACATGGATCGGGTTGGTTCAAATTTTTTAAATACCAAATAAAACCATTTGTGTTGTGTTTTTAAATATAAAAATTAAACCAATAAAACTCAAGTTTTTCATACTCGGGTTTTTGCAGGTTTCTCGGGTTTTGGGGGTTTTTTCGAATTTCTCAGATTTTTGAACTTTTTTCGAAATTCTTGCGTTTTCGAGTTTTTTTCGAATATTTTGATAAAGTATTTATAAAAACATATAATTAACTTATGACTCAAATATTACTTTAGTCCTACCAAAATACAAATATCTAAGATGTTTCTTAAGAAAAACACAAAAATATGACATTAGTGACAATATACAAATATTCAACAAGAAATAATAATGAGATAGTATACAATAAGTATTGCATGTAAACAAGTCATAATGAAGATGATCATAATTTTAAAGTACTATATCATGCTAAAATAAGTCATAATAAAAATATAATAACTTTAAATATTAAATCATGCTAAAATAAGTGTTATAAGTACTTATTAATCAAATGAGTAAACAATATAAAAAAATTAAAATTAGGTTCTATAATTTAATTATACTAGTCTTCCTATACCTGTTTTGCTTGTGATCAAAGCGTGTACCTCATTTGATTATAAACATTACGGAGAAAAATTAATTTTAATAATGAACTTATAAAAATATAAATAATTCACTAGTTTTGATAAATTATTTATTTATAAAAGTCCTATATATAGAGATTCTATAACTAATTAGAATTCATGATAAATTAGAATTTTCCTTAGCGATTGTAGGGTATTTTCTTGATTCAAATAAGGAAGAAATAAAAGTCTATCAAATAAGGAAGCTTTAAGAGTCTTTCCATAGCTAGAAATCTTTATTTTATCCCTTCTTTTCTTATATTTTAAAAGACCACATTATAAATATAATTAAATGATAATTTAAAGAAAAATGGTGAAAACACAATTTTATCTAAAGAAGAGATTTTTAATGAAGGGAATAAAGTTCAAATAACATTTTAAGGGTCTTCACATTTTTTAATATAGTACTAGTCTTGTTGTACGCGTTTTGTGCGTGATCAAAGCAAGACAAATTTAATTTAATTATAAAATTATAAAAAGATAAATAATTTACTAAAGTAGTTTTGAATAACCATTTATCTACTATGTATAGAGATGCTATCACTAATTAAAATGCATGGTAAATAAGGTATTTTCTTGATTAAAATAAGGAAGAAGTAGAAGTATTTCAAATAAGGAAGATCTAGGAGTCTTTCCACGGCTAGAAGTCCCTATTTTATCACTTCTTTCCATATATTTTAAAAGTAAAATTATAAATATAATTAATTTAAAGAAAAATGGTGAAAAGATGAGTTTATCTAAAACAAAGTATTTTAATGAAGGGCAAAAAGTGTCACACCCCATGAGGGTACCCTAGACGTAACCAGTACTCAGAGGCTATTGCTAGTCCCCAAGCGAACCACTTGGCCTCATCACATTCATTCATTCATGCATTTTACTATCAGCGGAAGACATAAAGGAATAAATGGTCACATCATCGTCTAGTCTCAAAATAATATTATAATAAAAGAGGCTAGTAGGAAGAACTAACTCACAATTTTACATCAACCTCTATCACTATCAGTTGGTGCCAATGATAGACCCATGGTTACCTCAATCAAAATAAAACTAATAAGTGTATAACTCTAAGGCAAGATGAAATAAATGTAATGAATCCTCCGAAGTAGGGGAGACTCACCAATCAACTGAACGTCTCAAATCTTCAACGATGCGCCTATTATGATCTCCAAATCATGTATATACATCATGAAACGATGCAGTCCCAGATGGGGATGTTAGTACATGGAATGTACTGGTATGTACAATAGCTGAGTGAAACTGAAATAGGTAGAATAATATAGAAACAACAATTAATATCAAGGATAGTAACAATCAACATGTCAAATGTCTATCCAAAGCAAGAAGAAAGAATAGACAAGTGAACCATCAACCACTCAACTCATCAATCGAAACAGACTCATCTCAGAGGGACTTATCTCAAAGGAACTCAACTCATCTCATCTCATCACATCTCATCTCGACTCAGGTTACTCAGTTTGGGAACTTTCTAGGAGTTTCTCAGACCTACAACCATCACGTATAAGCCGATGATGGTATAACGAAGCGATGTCATTGTGACATCCGCCCAATACCTTGCCAGGGTAGAAGGGCGTACATCTGAGGGTTTATAGTAACAGCAAGTCCTCTTTTGGGACTAAGAAACATCTGTTTATCATGGCCCAATCCTCTTCTATGCTGGCCATGTAGTTAATGAGTGCGAGTTTGACTCATTCTTACTCATTTTTGGTACTCAATACTCCTCCCAAGACTCAACATGCTCATAAATATCAACATCATCCAATAATCATCAATCATCTCATCTCAAATCAGCCTCAAATAGGGACTTTCACCATCTCATTAGCCCACTTCTCAATCAATAGCTCTGGGTTTAGAACAATCATTAGGAACAATAGAATAGACAAATCGTTAGAGTTTATGTATGGTGACTAAAGTGACTATCAAATTCTATCAATCTATCATCATTCTCACACTCACAATCATAATATCTATCAACATTCTCAATCAAGGCTCTAGACTCAATTCCTATCTTCATTCATGAAATCTTTCTGAAATAATAAGTAAGGATCATGCAATATCTCATGCAAATATTCAATTCAAGAAAACAAGTTTATGATGATCATCAACATTGGATATACATATAATAAATATAATAACTCAAGAAAATAATCAAGAAATCATGTAAGTAGATTCAAGAACTTTCAACTCACTTCTAAGACTATCTATGAGACACATGGGAGAACAATCTTATGCTTTTAGTTTCACCTTACATACTTGGAATGAAGACAATACGAATCCTTGCAAGAATTTGACTCATGTTCTCATGATATCAAGCTTATCTCTTGCTCTCTCTCAAACCTCTCACCTTTGGAGACAGAAAAATGGGTTTAGAAACCCTTATTTTGCAAAGAAACGATATTATAATCGTTTATAAGACTTGGGAGAGGTCGGGAATTTACCAAAATACCCTTCCCACAATAAAGAATAAAAATTTCACCCAGTAACACTACGTCCCCATAGCGCCAGGGGCGCGGACATGTGTTATTTTGGTGATTTTTCTCAAAACACATTGAAAAATTGACTTCCATGAAAATTACACATAAAACGCATTTGTCAAGTGCATTTTATATATAAATTTATTTAAATCATTTTTCGATCGATTTTTCAATCCCGTACAAAACTTTTGAAAAAAAGATAAGTGTTGGTCCATGTCTCAGGCGCGTCGCGCCTTGGGCGACACCCTCACTATCTCGGAAAAAATTACGAAAATTATTTTCTGACTCGATTGCTCTAAAATTGGGTCAAGACCATTTTCACTCAATTTTTCGCGTTGATCATAAATCTAATCTCGAATTTTCCATCAGAGCTTGGGAAGAAGCATTATGTGTACGATTATGTTCTAGGGGCATTTTGTTAACCTCGCGAGGTGTTACAAAAAATCCAAACAACATTTGTAAGAGCCTTCACGCTTTTTATATAGAATAGATAAACCAATGTAAAGCTAAAGAAAAAAAATTCATTATTATTGTCATTCTTATTGTTGAATTATTTTTTTCTAGTATTAGAATTGATTTGATTTTTATTCGAGCCTTTAGAGTTACTAATATGGAAAACTTACCTAAATTTACCATATTTAAAAATTATTTACCATTTATAGTTATATAAATTAATCTTAATACATGTAAAATTCACTTTAAATATATAATTTAGATTCTTTATCAAAATAAGTCTAATACATTTTAAGACACTTACAATACATCTATATTGTATGCAAATTCATTTTTATATATAGTATAATACATCTATATTACGTGTATAGTTCATTTTTAACACATAATGCAATTTTCTAAACCCAAATAAATATAACACATTTATAATACATACATATTATATATATATAATTCACTTTTAATGCATAGTACAATTGCTATAAATGATAAATATTTTCTAAATATGGTATGCCTAGATAATAAATAAAAAATATATTTAAAAATAGTAAATATTTTATAAAAGAAACTCAAAAAGGCAATTATCCTACTAACATCTATGAATTATAACCTTTATTAGATCATCTGAAATTCTAAGTCAAATTTAAAATAATATGTTAGAAGGATAAATTATATATATGCATATCTAAAAATGATGTCGGATTGGTTTAGTCTCGGGTTGGTTTTTTAAAGTTAAAATCAAACCAACCCAAATATCATCGGGTTTTCTTCTTCAATACCAAACCAAGTCAAATCAAACCACTAGTCGGGGTTTTTTTTCTCGAGTTGACTCGGTTTGCTGTGTGATTTGATTTTTGATTTAGTTTTGCTCACCCCTATATATATATATATATATATATATATATATATATATATATATATATATATATATACAGATATATATTTTTT
>JAOTQR010023906.1:0-16808 GCA_025774065.1 Solanum ossicruentum
GATATGGAGGCAGAATCACCAACTTTTCAATCAGTTCCAGTAGTGAATGAATTTGTTGATGTGTTCCCTGAAGAACTCCCAGGCTTACCTCCAAAGCGAGAAATAGATTTTGGTATTGACTTACTTCCAGGCACTCAACCCATTTCCATCCCTCTATATAAAATTGCCCTGGAAGAATTGCATGAATTAAAAGAGCAGTTAAAAGACTTATTCGAGAAGGGTTTTATAAGATCTAGTGTGTCCCCTTAGGGTGCACCAGTGTTATTTGTATGTAAAAAGGATGCCATCTTGAGAATATGTATCGACTATCGACAATTCAACAGGGTGATAATTAAGAATAAATACCCCCTTCCCAAGATTGATAATTTATTTAAAATTGATATGAGATCGGGTTATCACCAAGTGAGGGTGAAGGAGAAAGATATACCTAAGACTGCTTTCAGAACACGCTATGGTCACTTTGAATTTTCTTGTTATGTCATTTGGGCTAAGGAATGCACCAATAGTTTTTATGGATTTGATGAATAGGGTATTTAAACCATTCTTGGAAGTGTTCATGAAAGTATTCATAGATGACATTTTGGTATATCCAAGATCAGAAGACGACCACACAAATCACTTACGATAGGTGCTACTAGTTCTTCGTGATTGACAATTATATGTCAAGTTTTCTAAATATGAATTTTGGCTAAAATCGGTGGCATTTTTGGGCCATATTGTGTCTGATAAGGGATAAGGGTTGATTCACAAAACATAGAGGCTGTGAAACATTAGCCAAGATCAACAACACCTACGGAAGTTCAAAGCTTCCTAGGTTTAGCAGGTTATTACAGGAGGTTTGTCGAAGGGTTTTCTTCTATTTCTGCACCTCTAACAAAGTTGAAAGATAAGTAAACTAAGTTCCAATGGAATGATGCATGTGAAAGGAGCTTCCAGGAGCTAAAAATAAGCTAACTTTTGCACTTGTGATAGTACTTACAGAAGGCACCTATGTGTATACACTGTATTGCAATGCTTCAGGAGTTGACTTAGGATATGTACTGACACAACAAGGTAGGGTAATTGCTTATGCATCTAGATAGCTATGACCACATGAGAAAAACTACCCAACTCATGATCTGGAGCTAGCAGCAGTTGTATTTGCTCTGAAAATATGGCACCACTATTTGTACGGGGTTCATGTTGACATATATACTGATCATAAGAGCCTACAATACATCTTTAAGCAGAAATACCTAAATTTAAGATAGTGGAGGTGGATAGAGCTAATAAAGGATTATGATGTTGATATACTATACCATCCGGGGAAGGAAAATGTGGTAGCCGATGCTCTGAGTAGTAAGGGAATCATGAATATTGGTGATCAAGCTGTGCTAAGTCAATGAGTGGCTAAGGATCTACGTTAAATAGCCAGTTTTGGGGGTTCGACCTTTTGAAACTCCAAGGGAAGGGGTTATTGTACATAATGCAACAACGTCTTCATTAGTAATAAAGGTGAAAGAAAAATAGTTTGAGGATCCTATTCTATGACAACTTAAGGAAAAGGTGAGTCAGGGTACAATAAAGGGCTTTGACCTTACATAAAATGGAGTACTTTACTACCAAAACACCTGATATTAATGGATTGAGAAAGAGGATAATGGAAGAAGCCTATCATTCCCGATATTCCATCTACCCAGGATCAACTAAGATGTACCATGACTTGAAGGGAATGTTTTGGTAGGGAGGCATGATGAAGGACCTTACAGAATTTGTGGCTCAATGTCCAAATTGCCAAGAGGTGAAAGTAGAACACCAAAATCCAGGAGGTTATATGCAATTGGGATATGATCAATATGGATTTTGTTACCTGTTTGCCTCGCTCATTTCAGAAGTTTGACTCCATATGGGTAACAGTTGACAGGCTCACAAAGTTAGCACACTTCTTTCTAGGTAGGAGTGATTATACAGATGATGCATATGCCAAGCTTTACCTTAAAGAGATAATTAGGCTACATGGAGTTCCAGTCTCTATTATATCAGACCGAGGAGCTCAATTCAATGCAAAGTTTTGGAAATCCTTCCAAAGGAGTTTAGGGACAAGTGAATTTGAGTACAACTTTCCACCCTCAAATAGATGATAAAGGAGAATGCACCATTCAGACACCTGAAGATATGTTGTGAGCTTGTGCGTTGGACTTTAAAGCTAGTTGGGTGGACCATTTGCCACTTATTGAATTTGCCTATAATAATAGCTACCACTCAAGTATCATGATGGCACCTTATGAAGCTTTGTATGGAAGGAAATATAGGTCACTGATTGGATGGTTTGAAGTGGGTGAAATCACCTTGCTTGGGCAAGATCAAGTACAACAAGCCATGGAAAAAGTTAAGGTAATACAACAGCGACTAGAAGCAACCCAATGTCATCACAAATCATATGCAGATGCTAGAAGAAGAGGACTGGAATTCTCAGTAGGGGGTGGGGTATTTTTAAAGGTGTCTCTAATGAAAGGGGTTATGAGATTTGGTAAGAAAAGAAAATTGAGCCCATGTTACAAGGGCCATATCAGAATATTAAGAGGTTCGAGAAAGTTGTATATGAACTAGAGCTACCCCAAGAGCTTTCAATGATTCATCCAGTTTTTCATGTCTCAATTCTTTGAAAATGGATAGGTGACCCATCTTGTATCACTCTTATTGAGGATGTACATGTCACAGAAGATCTCACCTATGAAGAGGTACCTATTGCTATTCTAGATCGTAAAGTCAAGAAGCTAAGGAATAAATAAATAGCTTCAGTAAAAGTACTTTGGAGAAACCAGCAAGAAGGAGAAATAACATGCGAGGCCGAGGACATGATGAAGTCAAAATACCCTTACTTATTTGAAGCAAAAGTGGAAGTTCAATATCCAGAATTGGGGGCCATAATAGGTACGCATGTTTGAAAGTTTATTGCGTTAAACTTGGTTAAGTTATCCAATTGTGCTAACATTTGCGGAGGAATGTTTACTAGTACAATGCAAATGAAACATGATACTGTTTGGTCAAATTAGCTCCCATTTTTAAAAGTGCTCGAATTTCATATTATAGGGGGATATGTGTATCTAACGCTTAAGAGGTCGAGTGTATACATGTTTTGTCAAGTTGAGGAGATCACGACCTTAAATGAAGTAAGAGAATTGAGGCATTTGTTGGACTTAAGAAGCTAGCAGGTGAATCACCTACTTTCTTAGCTTAAATTTCTAGCTAAACAGAGACGAGGCCCGACGTCAAATTTGTTCAAGTCCGATTATGAATAAAGTCTGTGTTAAGAGTGTAACTTTGTCCCATGTTTTAGCATAATAAATGGACTATATGTTCAGCCCAAGTCGGATATTAAAAGGGTCCCCAAAACATCACAATGTCTTTAATAAATTAGGCCCAAATTAATTAAAAAGAAAGCTGAAAAATGGGCAGCAAAGGCCCATCAGTTTGAAGCCCCTTAAGGCCCAATTGAAAGGAGCATGAAGCTGCATCATCAACTTAATATATTATTTTGCCTAAGAAATGAAAGTAATTTGGCCAAGAAAGCTTTTAAAAAGGGATAAAAACAACACACTAAAGTCATTTCAACTTGGACAAAAAAAATCTGCTTTCTTGGTTATTCTTTGCTTTCTTTCAAAGGGGTAAAAATAAGCTTCACAACCTTACAAGGATCCCTAATTAAGCTCTAAGTCTTGACTTTAAAGGTAAGTAGATCTAATTATGCACTTAGTATGGTTTGTTTATGAAAAACAAAGAGACAAGCTAGTTACACATGTGCTGGAAATCTTGGACAGCATGTATCCCAAGGATTCTTGTACACTTTGCTTATTAATAAAGAGATTTTTCTCTTCTTGGCTAGCTGTATTATGAAGTAATGCTTATGTATTTAACAAATTTTGTTTTTATAGTAAGGTAACCAGGCTGCGTCACCACTTTTATAGTCCACAAAAGTGAGTCCTTATATGATATCACAATTGTGTTCTTAGTATGAATTTGTGGGCTGTTGAGACCGGCTAAAAAATTGCTTCTAATGACTGATTGATTACTATTCTGAGACTAGTTCAAGGCAATTTATATGCATAAATATTGTGGGAATAGTTTTGTTGAAATTAGAACGGGTTTGGAATTGTCAACGTCAAAATGGGGCAAAAGGGCGTAACGTTATGCTATCCATTTGTAGTTTGTGTAGAATTTTTATGTGTTGTGCTTTATGGGTTGTTGTAAGGCTTTTATTCCACTCAAGCTGGCTGCACATGATGTGTACATGCGAATGTGTATTAGAAAATATGATTAGGGGCATAAAGGTTGAAAGAATATGCTCGGGTTCATAGTTATCCGCTTGCTTTCCCGTGTGTTTTTCTTTATGAGATTGGGATGTCAAGGTGTATCTATTCACTATTAATACTAGGTTTATCACCTACTATGTTTTAGATATTTGGAGGAAGGGAAGGTTATCTTGAGGTAATAGCGAGGTCGTACAATGAGGTATATAAGGCTACTTGATTCCGTATTTTTTGGCATGAAACATATGTACGAGGTATATAAGGCTACTTGATTCCGTATTTTTTGGTATGAAACATAGATCCTTCCTTGGTACATAAAGGAACTTACCAACTCTGACACAACTATTAATTATGTCTACACTCTTGCACATGTTCATATTCTCCCATACATACTCACCTTCAAATCTGCAAACATACATGGATACCAAGTTACATGGGTTCTTTTTGCCAAATAAAGTTCATGAGTTATTTCATCTCATATGCATTTCATTATTTATGTAACGTACTCTTTTCATTTTCATAATGTCTTGTATGATTATCTATTTCACATGCTACATATACAACCCTACAACTCCAATATTTTGACCACCAAAAGAATCATCTCAAAGGTAATTTAAAAGTAAAGTATATTGTTTATTGATGGGTCATAGCCCGAGGGGTGGAAGAATCAGCTAGCCAAGGATGATCCTATCATGGGTGGTAGCTCGAGGAGTTAAGGAAGAACCTAGCCAGGGACGATCGCGATACAGTTTCACCACTGATCAGCTTGTCATTTGCATTATATGGTGTGCACAGATTATACAGTAAAGGTAAAGTTATATAAAGAACATAAAGTATATGATCCTAAAGTATAATGAAAGATGGTCTCTTATTCTACACCAGTGCATAGGTTCACTTGAGTTGTTACTTTATATACAATGTTTCCTGCCTTATATATTAAGTACACTATCTCATACTGACGTCCCTTATGGGTCTGCATTTCATGCTGCAGGTACAAGTGCTAATAGATCTCCCCAGTAGGAGTACAGGACATCCAGGTTCTTATACCAAGCGCTAGGTTGCTTCGGGGCTTTGTTTTTGTCTAGAGCATATATGTTTGTATTGTATAGTTAGTCAAGGCGGGCCTGTCCCGACCGTTATCAGATACTTTCCTTATCTAGAGGCTTTGTAGACTATGTAAATTAAAGTGTGGTCGTGTCTCGTACTTTAATCATCGTGGCCCCGACGGCCTAGTTATATGCATTTCCTTTTGGCTTGTTATCACTGTTTACTTTTGTAAAGGCATGTCAAATGTAGAAATCCCTTATAATATGTATAGAATGTACAAAGATGCAAGTTGGTTCTCCTGAGACTTATCGATAATGGGTGCAGTCCGTCCTAACAGGACTTTGGGCATGACAGGATGCATGCATATTATGCCTCTATTGATTATAGAACCCGTAGGGTCAAATTCCAATTTACTAATGAACCCATCCTTGAGTGGGAGAGTCATGATGTGGTGGTAAAGGGTAGATTCATGTCAAGCATTAAAGCCCAAAAGTTGATTTCTAAGGGGTGTCTATATCATCTTCTGAGGGTTAGGGATGTTGAGTCCAAAGTCTTTCCTATAAAGTTGGTTCCGATGGTTAATGAATTCCTTTGTCTTTCCTGATAAGCTTTCCGATGTTCCTTCTAAAAGGAAATAGATTTTCTTATAGACCTCCTTCTTGATACTCAATCCATTTCTATTTCACCTTATCGTATGGCCCCTGCGAAGTTAATGGAGTTGAATGAGCAATTGAGTGATTTGTTGGAGAAGGGTTTTATTAGGCCTAGCCAATCACCTTGGGGTGCACCAGTCCTTTTAGTGAAGAAGAAGGATGGTACTCTTAGAATGTGCATTGACTACCGATAATTTAACAGGGTCACCATAAAGAATAAGTATCCTCTACCAAGGATTGATGATATTTTCAACCAACATCAAGTGGCTAGTCACTTATCTAAGATTGATCTTCGGTCTAGGTGTCACCAAGTTAAAGTGAGGGATTGTGATATTCCCAAGATGGCCGTCCGGATTAGGTATAGGCGCTATGAGTTTGCGGTTATATCCTTCGGTTTGACAAATGCACCAGCTATCTTCATGGATCTTATGAATAGGGTCTTTAAACCGTACCTTGATTTATTTGTGGTGGTTTTCATTGAGGACATCTTGATATATTCTCATAGTGAGGAGGAGCATGTGGCTCACTTGAGGGTGGTACTATAAATCTGAAGGGATGAGAAGTTGTATGCAAAGTGTGAAAAATATGAGATTTGGTTGAAAGAGGTTTCCTTTCTAGGTCATATGGTATTGGGTGATGGTATCAAGGTGGATCCCAAAAAGACAAAAATGATTAGAAATTGGCCTAGACCTTTGACTTCATCGGTATTAGAAGTTTCTTAGGTTTGGAAGGTTAGTATCAAAGGTTTGTTAGTGGTTTCTCTTCTATTTCTTATCCCATGACTTAGTTGACCCAAAAGAAGGCAAAGATTGTGTGGACCGATGAGTGTGAAAAGAGTTTCCAAACTTTGAAAGATAAGCATGTCTCTGCTCCTATCTTGTCTTTACTAGAAGGGTTGGAAGGGTTTGTTGTGTATTGTGATGCCTCAAGAATTGGTTTTGGTTGTGTTTTGATGCAAAATGGTAAAGTGATAGCTTATGCCTCTAGACAAGTTAAGGTACATGAAAAGAATTATCCTACCCATGATCTTGAATCGGCCACCGTAGGTATTTGCTTTGAAAAATTGGCGTAATTATTTGTATTGGGTGTATTTTGATGTGCTTACCGATCATAAGAGTCTCCAATATATATTCACTCAAAAAGATCTCAACTTGAAGCAAATTCAGTGGTCAGATCTTCTTAAAGATTATGATATGAGTGTGCATTATCACCCCGGTAAGGCTAATATTGTGGCCGATGCCTTGAGTAGGGTGTTTATAGGTAGCCTAGCATATGTTGGTGATGATGCCAAAGAGGTGGCTAGAGAGGTTCATTGGTTGGCTAGATTGGGAGTTAGGTTGGAGGAGGTTGATAATAGTGGAGTAGTGGTGGTTGATGGTTCTAAATTTTCATTGATTGAGGAGGTAAAGGCAAAGCTAGATCTTGACCCCACCTTGTTAGAGTTGAAGGCCTTGGTGAGAGATGGTAAGGTGGAGGTTTTCTCCCAAGGGGTAGATAGTGCCCTTAGGCACCAAGGTAGGTTGTGTGTGCCTAATTTAATGACTTGAGAAAGAAGATTTATGATGAGGCTCATAATTCTTCCTATTCTATTCACCCAGGTTCTACATAGATGTATACAGATTTGAGGGAAGTGTTTTGGTGGGGTGGTATGAAGAGAGATATTGGTAAGTTTGTATCTGGTTGTCATAGCCCAAGATATAGAGATTCCTACTTGGAAGTGGGAGGAAATTAACATGGATTTTGTTATAGGGTTGCCTAAGACTAGGAAGTACTTTGACTCAATTTGGGTTGTGGTTGATAGAATGACAAAGTCAACTCATTTTCTACCGGTTAAGACTACTTATAGTGTCGAAGATTATGCTAAGTTATATATTCACGAATTAGTTAGATTGCATGGGGTGCCTTTGTCTATCATATCGGATCGTGGTGCTCAATTCACTTCTCACTTTTAGAGGTTCTTCCATAGAAATCTTGGTACCAATGTTAAACTTAGTGTGACCTTTCACCCTCAAACGGTTGGCCAAGCTGAAAGAACTATCCAAACTCTTGAGGATACACTTAGAGCTTATTTTTTTGGAGTTTAAGGGTGGTTGGAGTGATCACCTTCCACTGATTGAGTTTGCCTACAATAATAGTTATCATTCTAGCATTATTATGGCTCCGCTTGAGGCTCTTTATGGTAGGCATTGTAGGTCCCCGGTTAGATGGTTTGAGGTAGAGTAGATGGCTTTGTTAGGCTCATATTTGGTGATCGAGGCCATGGAGAAGATGAGGTTGATAATGGAAGGGTTGAAAATAGCCCAAAGTAGAAAAAAATCCTATGCCGATGTGAGGAGAAGAGATATTGAATTTAAGGTTGGTGATTGGGTCTATTTGATGGTTTCACCCATGAAAGTTGTGGTTTGTTTTGGTAAAAGGGGTAAGTTGAGTCCAAGATTTGTGGGTCCTTATAGGGTGTTAAGGAGTATTGGTAAGGTGGCCTACGAGTTGGAGTTGCCAAATGACATGAATATGGTTCATTCGGTCTTCCACGTGTCTATGTTGACGAAGTGTGGGTGACCCAAGTGCTATTGTGCCTTTAGATGTTATGGGTGTCATTGAAGAAATTTTACTTATGAAGAGGTTTCAGTAGTAATTTTGTATAGACAAGTGAAGAGGTTGAGGAACAAGGATGTTGATTCCGTCAAGGTTGTTTGGAGAAACCAACAAGTTGAAAGTGCCACATGGGAAGCTGAGGCGGACATGCAAAAGCGATATTCCTATCATTTCTATTCTACTCAAGACTAATATACTAATTCAAGTCCCCTATGTGATTTCAAGTCTTATGTTTCAGGCCTTATGTCATTTGCATGCATTCATGTTTGTGTTGACAAGTTCATGATGATTTTGACACTTATGTTGAGATTTTTGAAAGTGGTGCTTAAGTGCATTGTTGCATTCTTGTTCGGACTGATTCCTTCATGATTACTCTTCTTATGTACACTTCTTTGACATTTGGGAACGAATGTTCCCAAGGGGGAGATATTGAAACGCCCCAAAAAGTTCCTGAAAATGTGCCTCGAAAATGCCCATATTCGTAATTTCTAAATATCTCAAATTCCATGCGTGGTATGAAGAATCTGACTTCGTATTTATGATCAAGGGGTAAAATTGAGTGGGAGATACGTATGACCCTGATTTTAGAGAAATCATAGAAAAATTTTGTTTTCCAAAAAAAAATTCAATTTTCAAAAGTAGTACGCGTTGGCTCCGTGATGCAAAGCTATCGCGGAGCACTGTATTTTATTGCCAGTTTTTTTGTTTTTCGGTCTACGACTTTGGGGCCTTGGGTCGAAGCCTTCCTATGTATAAAAACACCTATATTTAGTTATTTTCAACCCTATATCATTCAAGACATTCCCCAAAACCCTCTCTAACACTTAGGCAAAATATTTTATCCAAAATCAAGTGTCCCAAACTCATTCCGGATCTCATGAAATTCACTCAAGCTTCAAGTTCTTATTTAAATCTTCATCAAGGAAATCTCCAAATTTGAGGTATGGTTTCAACCATTGGGTCCTTTCACCCATGGTGCCCAACCTTCCTTTCTATGAAAATGTCATATTTTCAAGTTGATTTATCTATGAGTACTTCTTACTATGAATTTGATTATAAACTATGTTGGGGTTTGTTAAAATGTTGACTATTTAAGCATGTTTTGAGCTATGAATCTATGTTCTATAATGATATTAGATGAGGGGTTTTAATGTATCTTGCAATAGGGTATTACCAAGTGTTGGTGAGTTGATTTACATTAAGTTATCTCATATGATTTCACTCTTGAATTACATGATTTTGAACTAGCCTTACACACCTGCCAAATGTTTGATAAAATGTGCGATTAAGGGTTTTTGTGTTATTAAAGGTCTATTGCATGACTTATGAGTTGAGTGACTTTATGATGATAAAAGGAATGTATATATATGTATTCATTTCATGAAAAGTATCTATCGTGTTGCGGGGGTTCTATGCCTCAATTGCCTTATCGGGGGTGTTATACCCGTACAACCATGTTGAGGGGTATATACCTTATCCACCTTATCGGGGGTGCTAGGCCTATACTACCATGTTGAGGGGTATATACCTCATCCACCTTGTCGGGGGTGCTAGGCCCGTACTACCATGTTGAGGGGTACGTACCTCATCCACATTATCGGGGGGGTGCTAGGCCCGTACTACCATATTGAGGGGTCTATTCCTTGGCTACGTTTATGGGGGGTGCTATGCCCGTACTACCAATTGAGAGGTAGATACCTCAATCACCTTCCAAGGGGGTGGTATGCCTTGGATTCCAAGTATTAGCTGCTTGGTCTATGAAGATGGTCTCTTCCTATAAATGTAATATGTTCTATACAAGTATGTAAAAACTTCACGTATCGATCATGCATGCCAAATTGCTATTATACTTTCCCGTTGCTTATGTATAAACATTTTGATTATGTTTCCTATATCTTGTTGCATTGCATCCAACATACATTCAAGCGTACTAACATATACTCTATGCCTACATAATGTTACCATGTACGAACCGGAGCCCCTCACGATCATCCTCCTTGTAGCTAGTTGTGGTATCTTGAAGATAAGCTTTGGTGAGTCCTCAAGTTCGGGGACACTAGCTATCCTATTATTTCTTATGCTATTTCTTTATGTTGAACTTTGATACTAAAGGGGTGAGCCCGGAAAGTTGTCTTGGCTCCTGCCCAATCTACGTTAGAGGTGTTGTTGGATAAGTGATGTAATTATGCTTGAGCTTTGACTCTTTTGACGATGTATTCTTTTAAAGACTTCCCTTAGTCCCTTTATCCTTATTTATACTCTCTTGTTGTTGTTCAATTGCTTCCGCAACCAAGGATGTGTACATGATATACTAAGAGGCTTGTTTAGGGCCCCCTTCGTGTTCCCATTCACCATGTCACGTCTAGGCCCTAGGCTTGAGTCAAGATAAGTTAGGTGGCCAATTTCCTACCAAATTAAAGGTATTTGAGTCCTATTTCCAACTCCCCCAATTTTGTCTAATTCGAAGTTTGGAGTAAAATATAATGACCATTTTACTGAAGTATATCTGGGCTATACAATTCGATGACTCAGCGAGTGCATTTTGTGTATCATTGATTTAGCTTGCCAAATAGTTCTTAAAACCCTCAGAAACTATAATGTTAGGTGATATAAAGCTTTCATTTGGTGGTTCGGTGATGGGACCTCCAGATCATCGATTTGGTTGATAAAAGTCATTAAAGGTCATTTTTTTATTTTAATGATTTTTTACATTTCCATAAGGGTTTTTTTTCCTTTTACACTAAATTAACTTTCCTAAACATATCTAATAACATAATAACCTCCCTAATTTTCACCGCATTCTTTCATAACTCACATATTATTAAAATTCTCTCTCTAGGAAATTAATCTCATGGCTTTCTTCTTCTTCAATTAAGAATCCATTGAAGACCAAGCCAAATCCTTTGTTAATTTTTAAGTTTTTCAAGACAATCACTCAAAGTGTGTGAGTTTTCATCCACAAAATTTTTTTCTTCTATGGAGCTCTACTTTTCATCTAATTACAAGTATGTAAATTATATGGGTTTTCTCAATCTCTACCTAATTTCTTCAATTATGATTTTGAATTACAATTGTTGATCTACCCTAATATGAATTCATCTGAATTATATGAAATTGACGTTTTTTTTTTTATGAATTTTCTATAAATTCCATTTAGGATTCATGATTCCACATTGAGTCTTGTTCAATTCTCATCCAATTGCATGAATTATTCTTCAATTATGATTTATTTACTCAATTAAGCATGAATTATAATCAAACTATATGATTATGATGATTTTCAAGTAATTTCTCTACAAAGTTTTCTAGGGTTCATGATGACTAATTTATAATACTCAAACTACCCTTCTACTAATGGAAGAGTGGGCAGTCTCTAGAAATATAAATTTAACTTTATAAGAGTCGGGATCGATCCCGCAGTGATTGAAATTTTAGATTCTAGCTGCGAAGTTATTAGTTGAACAAGTTAATTATAATTCCTATGCAAAATGATTTAGAATTTAAACTAAACTATTGCTAATTCACAGGTTTGAACAATAAAAGTGTAACTAATGAATGGAGATATGTTAGAGGTGTGAATAGTTGAATATGAATCCAACGAATAAGTCTCAATTATTGAATCTAGTGGCTAATCTGTTTATGCATAGACTAGAATGCTGGTAACCATAATCATAATTAAGTAACTGTAGTGTTTCGATGTGAATCGGCTAAGACTTTACATGCAATTTACACAAGAACACAAGGGGACCAATGAAATTTAATTGCAAAACGATCTAAAACCTTAATAAATTGAATTCTATTATGGAATTCAACAAATATAAGAATTACCAATGACTAATATGCAATCCTTTCACTTTACATATTCATGTTACTGCAATACCCAAAGATCTAAGCATAGCTCAAAGTTTGCAAACTCAGATTCACAATTTTAACTGAAGAATAACATAAACCCACAACAATTTAACACACAAATATTCAATAAATCAAAGACCCATTATAAGAAGTGAATATTCAACTACATTGCACACCTCCAACACTAGGTTTTTAGCTAGTCATACTGAAAATAAGAATATATTTACCACAAGGGTTGAACATGGCTACAGATGCCATGACCCAGACCTATGATCTAGCCGTGACACAACCAATGTGACATCCGAAGGCGCCCCATCTAAGTTTCTTATTCATATCATAAGCATATATAAGATAAAGTAAGCAATTCATAAGAGAATAAATGAGCAGAACATAGCATGATAAGAGTCACAGTTTTCCATAGATAAATTACAACATCATAATATCCAAAATATGCCTCTATATCATAGATCTTGGCGGGATGTAGAACATGCTACTAGCTCACCCTAAAATTAGAATAACAAATGAAATAATAAGGTCTCAAAATGTGAAAGCATAACATGAGCAAGACCTGTCCCCAAAGAATGGGAATGCACCAACAATCATCAAAGCATAAATCCAACTCTAGCCACAAAATGGTGGAATAGTCTCATCATCTCCCATCCCTATATAGTTAGATCATGTAGGCAAAGACATATACATTAGTACGTGGAATGTACTAAGTATGTAGCCATGCCATACATCAAGGAAACATCATAATATAATAACAATATACATAATCATAACAATAGAATAAGGACAACATATGAATGATCAATATATGTTTAAAAACCATGAATAGAGGCATCACAAACCTTTCATAACTTAGCATACATATGTGGAAATAATACCATAACCAACAATAAGACCATGCAGGCTATTTATTACATGAAATTCCAATGTTCTCTCTACATCGAGCGAAAGAGGATACCCTTTCGGCTTAAACATTGTACGATAAGAGTCACATGAACATAAGATCTCACCCTTTAAGCCTAACCTTAGCACAGTGAGTAACACATGAACATAATGCTATAATTAGCTAACCTTGTAGGGATATATTCATAAACCTACGGTGGCACATAATTATGAGGCTTAAGGATTTATATAAGGACCCTTTGGGATAGTTCCCTTTACACAAGCTCATTTGGTGCTATGTCAAATCTCAAAGAATACATAATCATGTATGTACATAACTTTCAACATATTTTATATTTATAAAAATCATACTTTAATAGCTTGTAAAAATAGGTATCATAACTTCATAAAGAGATCTCATATTATAGGAATAGTTCACTACATAAATTTATATTTAGTATGGATATACTCCTCATATTATCATAATTTCAAAAACTATTAGGGTCTTAAGTCACCTTCATCATCATATCATCATCATGATCACATCTTAATTTCATACTTAGAATTATATTCATGAAAATCATAACTTTGTCATAGAAAATTAGGGCCATGTGTGGGTTCATGAGATACTAAGCTAAAATAATTCACTTAGATGGAAATCATGTGAGAATCATGTATTTAAAATCAATTTGGTTCATTAGTATAAGAATCCATATCAATTCAATATGTCCTAATCATCACATATTTGAAATCACTTACATTTGCTTGGAAATCAAAGAAATCATATAGTTATTCGTAATTCATGCATATTTTAGGTGTAATAATCATGTAGTAATCATAATTTAATCATTTGGAATGTCATCATAAAAATCCATAGAAATCCATGCTTAAGCTTAAATAAAAAAGAGATTTGAGTTGGGCTTCTGATGTCCTGTCAAAATACCACACTTTTGATGCTTAAAATACGGAATTTTGTGTATCTCAAAGTGATGTTAGTGGGCTTGATGTGCTTTTGTGTTTGTTTTCCAAATTATAGGATTTGGAAGGATTTTGGGCAAAGTGCTATAGATTCTAAGTTTTTGAGGAACTATGAGACACTTTACGGGCTGTGGATAACTCCATGAGCTGTAGGGAGGTTTTGTGAGTGAGATCCAATGAAGGGTATATTTTCTGATGTTTCATCCATGAACTGTCAGATGATCGGTAGAACTTTGTACGAGTCGTGAATTGGTTTCATGCCTTGAGGATCAGAGTTTGAAGAGTTTCTGGAAAGCTGTCAGATGAAAACCCATACAAGCCATAAGTATGAATATATCCCATAGAAAGGTCTCATATATGTGACACTAGTGTTTGAAGAAAATAGAGTATGAAGCCCAGGTATGGGCCGTGGAACTTTGTACAGCCCTAACCTAACATATAGAAGTTGCCAAATCCAATTTTCCTATTATGTTTTGGATTTTATTTTAATTATTATAAATAGGTTTTTTAAGGGCTTTTTGATAGAGAGACGCATGAGAGAACTGAGAAACACCTTTGTGACTCTATTCTTTGTGAATTTTCCATAAAAAACAATATATTGTGATTTCTAGTGAAGGATTTGAGATTTCTTGTTCTTATTTTCATCATTTTAAGTGATTAATTATGCAATCTAATATCATGATTTTTTCATCTACAATGATTATGCATTAGCTAAATCCACAACTAGGGTTGTGGGAATCACGAAGGACTAACAAGGTAAAATCAAATAATCTGTGATGTGCCGCAAAAAATACAACACTTTTGATACTTAAAACTTGAAATTTTGTGTGTTTTCAATGCAATGTTAGTTGGTTTTATGTGTTTTTGTGTTTATATTTGTAGGATTACAGGTGGGCCTTGATCTTGGGGAAAATTGCAGAAGTTGCTAATCTTGATTTTAAACTAGACTTTTTACGAGCCGTAAATCTTTTGTGGGCCGTAGGGTGGTTTTGTGAATAATCCTAGTGAGGGGCTATTTTCTAAAGCTTATTCTATGAACATGCAGACGAGCCGTAGAATTTTTTTACAAGACGTAGAAGTTGGTTTATGCCCTGAGCATCAGAGACTTGGACTTTCAGGAATTTTATCATGCTAAACCCCCTTTTTCGAGTCATAAATCACTTTATGAGTCGTAGAGTTGAAGTCCAAATTTCCAGCAGTTGAGTACGATACACCGATTATAGGCCATAGAATGCAATACGACCCGCAAATAACTTTTGTATGGTGTACCTACCAGTTCTCCTATTTTGTTTAGGACTTGAATTTTTATTATTATAAATAGGTTTTTTAGTTTATTTTTCATATGGTTTCGCCTAATACTCAGATAATTCAATATTTTAGAAAGAGAAAGTATTAAGATCATCTTGGAGAGTCTTTGAGAACACGTGTATTTGAATTTCATCTTTAAGCTTGTGATTCCTCTTGAAGTTGAATTTGCTTATTCTTAATTCTATTGTGTAAGTGTTCAATTATGTCTTCTCAATTCATAATTCTTGCATCTACACATAGCATGAGTATCTAAATCCACAACTAGGGTTGTAGGAACCATGAAAAACTAATAAAGTAACATCAGATAATTCATAATTCTTGGAAGGTGTATGTGCATGTATTAATTATTTTTTTTTTGTTTTGCATATTTTCTAGTGGTGGCTAACATTAGAACTCACCTAGTATTACTGACTGGACTAAGGTAGTAATGAATAGGAAAAAGGATTAATTAATAGGATTTGATTGATGTGTTCTCGTCTAATTAACCAAACTAGACCAAGGGGAGGTTGTACTAAGACTAATAGGTAACAGTTTGTAATGCACACTATGGAGATAGGCCAAATTGCATAGTGAAATTCACCTCTCACCTTCAACCAAAGGGATTGGTGAACATTACTTACCGTCTTACATGCTATACACTAGAAAAGAATTAGGTTATTCGGTAATGCTGAGTTGGGGTATCATTGGTTACACAATACCCTAGTTTCTCTCCATATTAACTTGTCACACCCCTCCCTGGGGTCGTGACCAGTGCCCGATAGGGGCACGTAATCACCTACTAAGTCGAACTTCTTTATAATCACAACCTAGAATTTCTACCGAAATTTCGGGAGAGTTTCCTCTGTTTTATGGACTAACCTCACCTGCAGCAGCTCCCAGAATACACAGAAAGATACATGCATATATATACATTCTCAAAATAACGCGGCCCGACAAGGTCTCCGTTGCGGTCCTGCCGCCTAATAGAATATCAAAACAAATAAATTTACAATTTCACACTAAACTTACACCCACTCGTGACCACAGACCTCTATATAACAGAAACCAACATATGACGGGACAGGGCCCCGCCGTACCCTCGAAGTATCCAAGATGACATGGAAACAAAAAGATAACTACAAGTACATATACCCAATAAACTTGCTCCTGGAGAAAAGGAGCGCAGCACCGATAAGGAATGAATCCTAGCTGGAAG